>JAQFYC010000967.1:0-42391 GCA_034694165.1 Tomocerus mixtus | reverse complement strand
AAGGATTATAGGATTAGCATTAAAATTGGTTCTCGAACGTTGAAAAATAATGCGCTCAGGCACAATCGTGTAAAGCCAGAATATCTTGTAGCAGAAAGAATTTTTAAAAGGCCATGGCATTGTAACATTCACATATTATATTACATTTATTTTCCAGATTTCCCATCCATCATGTAAAACTTTTCACTATTACATACATTACACATTGTACACATTGGCTGATACTTATAATGTTATAATGCAGCAGAAACCAATTAAAATTAATTATAATATTTCACAACAATAACAAAACGAAGGAGACAATGACGACGATATATTTGTATAAGACTCACTCTGTCCTTAATATTCACTGTACATTAAACACATTACAATATATTTTATACGGTAGGTAAATATTAATTACCTAGTTGCATGACATTAGACAAGATTCAGTGTGCGTATTCTCCTGTGAATTTCTTCATTTCTCTATTTATTTTGCTTTGACTTTCACCCTAGTTAGCCACGAATTGTTAGGAGAGTATTCCAGTAATTATAGTAATTGAAATTATTAGTCGCATGAATTTTATTATCAAAGATAGTAAAACATTTGATCATTTTGTATAGAGACAATAAGTATTACATTTTTGCATTACATAATACTGCAACGCAATTTCGGTAGCGTCCGTAGCCCATCGTAACTCTAACCTCCCAGGCCGGGTCCACTTATGTAATATGGATAGAATACAATAGGTAGTCAAGCCACCTTTGCTCGACAAATGAAATATTGTTAGAGGAAAGTGCTCATAACATGAATAGATTTAGAATATGACAGGAAATTCTTACTTATAACTTATAGTTAAGGTAGCATTTTCCTGTCTACTTGGCTCCCAAACTTCAACGTGCTGATAGTTGCCAATAATATGACATCCTATATATCTGTACATGTAGGGTATATAGAATTTATAAGCATATGTACATACGTACACATTATTCTACTTTGCAAAGGGTTTCTACAATAAAAACAGATTTATATTATAGTATAACCTACACTGTTGAGACACTGAATGGTAGGTACGTACCACAGATATAATATGTTTAAAAGTAGAGTATATGTACGTATGTGTTTACTATATATGGAAGTCCAAGGAACAAAAGCAGAAAAAAACTGGTAAAACTAGAGGAGATTTTCTTTTCTGGATTGCTCCAGTCTGGCAGGTTGAATTGTATTGGACTTTCCTCCAAAGACCAAATAGAGAAATGAAGAGTGACAAGAAAAGCAGGAAAGTTTCCCGTTCTGAGATTTCGGATCTCGATCAATCAACGAACATGTCACACACACGTTTGGTTACTTACCTTACGAGATCAGAAATTGTAGTAAATAAATGTTGATAAAATGTTTCTGTAGACGATTGGCTAAAACTATTCTCGTAGTCTAGTTACTAGTTACCTATCTGCAGATACAACAAATTTCATTATTAAAAGCTAGTCTTACACACCTACTACTTATTTACAAGACAGGACAGGACAGACAGGACACATATCGAATAGTTAACTAACTTTCCAAAAAAGTTTATACAGAGTTTTCAGACAATGTGTGTCCACAGTACATTTCATACATTTACTATAGTACAGTATTTATTTAGACTAGAAATAATTCACTGTTATGAATTAGTTATTACACATTTATTTTACTTAATATAAGTATTTACTTAATACTTACGTAACTGGAAATGTATGAAGACAGTTTATACTTTGTGTAAGCTATTTCAGCATTTTAGCTCACACCATCAAACTTACCTAAATAGTAATAGTATAGTGTTTATGTTTTCACCTTATTTACTCTTGTGTAAATGCAACATTGGTATAAAATTTTCTCCAAAAAATGCAAATATTATAAGAGATATTGCAGTCTATTTAAACGCTTTATAGAAACTTCAACATTTAATAATTACGTACTCATTTGAGTAAGTACCTAATTAGTTTAATCACAAATAAATGCATATTACATAATATTATACATGTTTATGGCTTCCTTGACCTTAACTATCTACTCCATAAAATTTCTGACACTATTGCAGTTGGTTCGGCATTCTGATTATCAATCATGTAAGTTCAGAGATGAAATGGTAGCACGTCCCATTTTCATAAGTTATGGATTATGTATTTCGTCATAAAGGAGTAGTTTATCCTATTCACTTTAACAATCATTGTGGAATTACTTTGGAATACAATACACAGATAAATACTTTCACGTTCATGTACAATATTCAATACATTACAATACAATACAATACAATACACCATAATACGTTTTTAAATAGATAACATTTAATTACCTACCAGGTGCATACATAAATGTAATGACTATATTGTTAGAAATACGCTATATATTCGTAGTATGTAGTTAAGCTATCTGTATTAACATTTATTACAAAGTTACCATGATTATTCTTTTACAGTTTGTTTGCCGACATTCACTATACATATACATATACAGACATTTTTAGTAGCTAAGTATAATGAACATTTAACATCGAAGTATTAGTACTTGTATGATTGTACGATAAGCTCCTTTGAAAACTTATTTCAAGCACGACTAAAGCTGAGAATAGAAAATTTTATTTTATTTGGTAAATTAATCAAGTTTCATTACTTCCTATGTACCCTAAATGTGCTACCAGAATAATGTTAGGTCTACCGTACCTGTCTGCTTCTTAGCAAATTATAGATGCATTTTTAATCAACAAAATTTCATTGCCCTAGTATGTAATTACTATTAGTATTTGTAACACAAGTTGCCTAAATGATTTGATGAACCCGGATAACAGATTTATGTATTTAATTGCTTAATTCATTTTACTTTGAATTCATTCGTTAATAAAATGACCTGAAAGAGTGGTGAGCGTGTACTGCAATGTTATAACTTTAAAGTGAAGCTCACAAATGACAAAACATTATAACGTTCATTATTAAAATGCCACATGCAAACAACAGTGCCGAATTTTCGCTACATCTTCTTCTATTCCTTTAGAATATATGTTCGGCTATGGGGACTACATTGATGACTTGTGATGAGAGTGCCAATATTCTGACTGGAACTTCATTGCATTTAAATTATTTTTACTAATATCAAGCATTTATTTTCCCCGCAAAGATTAAGCTCCCGTATTTCAAAAATCTAAAGTAAATATTACATACTAAAAGTTGCTTTTTGTAACTCTATGTGTTTGGCTACTGATTCTGGTTGCACTTGGAAAAATAATTTTAGAAGTTTGGAGGAAAGCTGATATACTGATGCAAATAATTACAATGATCTAATCTCTGAAGTCAATACTGCAAATACAGCCAAGACATTGTGTCACCTTTCTGTATCTACTTACTTTAGTATCTAATCGTAAACACTTATAACATGGCCTTACAGAAGAAAACTTGTTATGATGAAACGATAGAAAATCTACAGCTCAGACCTCTCAAAATGCAGCCTGTGGAACTAATCGGATTATGAGACTTTGTCAAAAGGTCGTCATAACCCTTTGTGAGAACACTGTCTGCAAAGAAGATAGGTTACGAATTCACATTGTACAGTCGTGAAAACAATTCAAACATTTTCGTTGGAATGGCT
Source organism: Tomocerus mixtus (assembly GCA_034694165.1). NCBI lineage: Eukaryota > Metazoa > Arthropoda > Collembola > Entomobryomorpha > Tomoceridae > Tomocerus > Tomocerus mixtus. The sequence continues at coordinate 38,790 of JAQFYC010000967.1, read as the reverse complement.
ACAGAAAAATTGGGTTGTGTGTCTGCAAAGTTGTCTCACTAAAATATACTTGCTTAATATGGAAGGTAATCAGGGATGCTTTCGGAAGTTAATACAAAGAAAGTTTTGATTTGACAATTTTGATCTGCACAATAACTACTAGGGGTTCACACTTTTATCGCGTTTAGTTATTAAAAACTCTACAATTTATATTTGAAGTCAAATAGTAAAATAATTATGGATACTGTATTTGACCTTGTTTTCCTTGAATGTATAAGCCAATTCTCATAAACCTGATTTATTGCTATTGCTTCCGCCTACAAACTTTCTTTCTATTAATACTATTGTACCATGTTGCCATTTTAAATGGCACGACTCCGGTTGATTAGCTTGAGATTATTGCTAAATGGATACTACTAAAATGGAAACAGCAATAATATAGTACGTGAAAGTACCTAATCGAAATCGTAGCTACTTATTGTGCTTTCGATGCATGTATCTGTATCATTAATATATAAAGACGTATTATCACGGATAAAATTTCAGACAGAAAAGTAGAATAAAAACAGAAAGCCTTAGCCACGCCCCCGTATTTCAGTGTAGGAATGACGTAGGAGTACGAATATGATATTAATGGCTTGTATTTAATGGCACCTATAAATAAACTGATTGTACCTCGAATTTTCGACTTACTTTGCCTCGAATGAACTTATATACCTTGAAAAAACTAAACTACCTCTGAGGTCTGAGTCGACCTATAAAAATACTTAATTAACCTACAGTTTTACTATACAATGCCTATAGAAAAACTATACTACCTATGGAAATACTATATTCCTCTACTTTAAATCTAATTTTCCTAGGTAGTGTAGTTTTCCTATAGGCATTTTATAGTAAAACTGTAGGTTAAGTAAGTATTTTTATAGGTCGACTCAGACCTCAGAGGTAGTTTAGTTTTTTCAAGGTATATAAGTTTATTCGAGGCAAAGTAAGTCGAAAATTCGAGGTACAATCAGTTTATTTATAGGTGCCATTAAATATAAGTCGATATTAATTCCTTCGCTGACTTAAATAAAAGCATTTATATTAGACTTAAAATGATAAAATGGCACAGATTCATTGCTAAGCTTTCTATTAACATTAAATAGATAACTTAAAACAGACATGTATAATAAAGTTCCTAGTTCTTATACTTATATTATCATATATTATTTTATTACTAATTCTTCAATGACTAACTATAACATATATGAATGAGTGGGTGATCTGACCACTGCCGACGTAGAGGCTCTGACGCTGACCCTTCAAGCAAAATTCATGATCCATCGCATGCCATAGTTCATTAAGTACAGAACAGAGGATTTGTCAATCAGCCAAGACAGCTTTTATAATAAGCGATCTACTTTTAGACTCGTTTTTGTTTGCTGATGATAAAGTTCTTTACAGAATACAAGGTTGTATATCATTACTAAATATTTTATTTGTGTTTCAACATAAATGGACTGAATTTAATAAAACCATCCCACTGCATTGCATTAGTAGAGATATTATTCATTTGTACCGTATTATTTGCATATTAGGTATACATGTTGTGTAATATGGGATGGATGGCAATATATATATAGAATAAATTTCTATGCTGCCCTCATCTTCAAGTCAGTTCACAAATAGTATGTTAGTTGATCTGGAATAAAGTATACATAACATACATCATACGAATCGTAGAACTGTACTAGATATCTTTTGCGATTAGTTTGTTGCTTTGAGTGAATTTGTTGAAAGAAATGTCAGAGAATTTAAATGAACATAACTCAAACTGAACCCGTCTTTTGACAGTGAGCATAACAGACACTATTGTATTCTACTGTTTACTGTACTGCGAATGAAGGTAATAAATATTATAATATTAAGTATTGTTGTAGTTGTATGTGTTATGTTTATGTTGTACTTGTATCTATGATGTATGTATAGGTATGTGTTTTATAGCTGATTGCATTGAGAGTTGTATTGTGTAGTATCTTGTATCTTTGTTTGCTTTGTATCTCCGTAAAATATTTTCCAGTCGAGAGTTACTTACTTACTTATGTATTCATATACTGGACAACTTGGCTTGGCCTGTGGATACAGTAGAGAATAACAATGTCATCGTGTTCGTTCGTACAATACAAACATTAGAGGCAGCCCGAGTCACGCTGTGATGCATTTATGTAGCTTGTAGCTCCTTTCATATATTTAGACTACAATGTTCCAGTTACCATGCAGGCAGTTAGTTACTGGTTTGGGTTGCTCAAAAATAAATGGCAATCCGAATTCTATCTCTGGCCTGGCTGGAAAAGTCTGGCTTGACATAGCATAGCCCAGAACAGCAGAGCACAGCACAACTGTGTCCAGGTAAACATCAGGAAATTCCCTTTGCTTGGTCCTTAGCTGGTCACTTCCTTCAGAAAATCACATCAAACCAGTCGTCACTGTAGCTGCCATGGACTGCAATACAAAGAAAATGATAAATTACAAGATTTATGTGAGCTCACTTAGAAAATGTCAAACTTTCTCCTAGAAAGATTACTCATTTCTTCCTATGTATGTATGCATGTATGTTATCTTATTGTCAGAATATATGAACTATTTGTTTGTACTGATAAAACCTTATTGTTCACCCTGTAGCTGTAGCTTTACTTTACTTCCACTATTGTTATCATGATTTCCATACAAAAATAAGTAAAATAAATACTGAACGAAAGAGGAAGTACCTAAGTACCCAGAGTACCCACCAATGTATACATGACATGCTAGCTAAACTTGCTTTACAATCACAACATCGTTACTTTTGCTTCTCTTGACAGTGTTTGTGTTGAGTGATGAAAATTTGAGCAGAAGTAGGAACTATGTGCATACGCTCTTATATTTTGCAATTTTCACAGAACCTCTATTGTATGCTGGCATTTTTGCTTACTTTATTACAAAGATCAGTAGTTAGTCCAAAGTTAGGTACGGGCATGTCCAACGAAGATTAATTTTCAAGATTAAAATGATACACAACTTTCTGTGATTATTTTTTTCAAAGGATCTGCTTAGCATTTTTTATCTGTTTGCAAAACATCCATTCCGTTGTTAGTAAAGCCATAACCATACAATAATATATGTTGCACATTTTGTAAATCTAAATAATTTGTTGTGAAAAGAGTGTAAATTAAAATTTATATTATGCACATGCATAAGTACCTAGTACTTTAGAATTAAGTGCATCAATATTATTTTGGTCTGATTTCCGTATTTATGGTACATGCATAGGTTAAGGTATCCCCTCTTTTACTATTTCGGCCTGTAACCATATGTCGATTGATGATTTATCGTCGTGTTTCGTGTTTGCGCTTAGTTTGATCTTACGTAACTAAGTGAACTTCGATCTTATCTTAATCGCATTTACTTACAGTACAGTAAGACAGATAATATGCAAAAATAAACATAGCAAAGAATGATTCCCTTTGCAACTTCAAGTAAAACTGCCTTTGGGAAACTGATATTTGACCTTCATCTGTTTTGTATCTGCGAAGATACCCACCGACAGAATTAATGGTCACACTACGCTAGCCAAAAGAACGAAATGGGAAAATTGTTAGATGTAACACCATACACATGTACAAAAGATTTTGTAAGCGTTGCACAACTTTAATAACGGTTTTTGCTCCAATGCTATTTGATATAAATCAAAATTTTGTTCCATAAATATTTTTGGACGTGAATTTGCAATAAATTATGTAACACCATTGGTAAGCATAAAAGTTCAAGTTATTTAGATGGAGGCATACCTATAGTATCTGCATGGGTATGAAGTGCAACATGATAATGCCTTTGCGTCAAGGAAATGTCAACACGGCATATTTTTCAACTTTGCTTCCTTGCGAAATTCTCAAAATATTGTAGCCAGTTCACTCTGCTTTTCAAAATAATTGTCAACTAAAGGCTTTAAAATATTGAATAATTTTAATTTAATAAAAAGGAAAGAAAAATTTTGCCATGCTTAATAATATGGAGCATTTTCATTTATAATAAATATGGTATTCCACTAGCATTTTATAGTACTTTAGCTTCTAAATTAGTGAAGAGTTTCGATATGGATATACGAATTGAAAATACGTAAGCCCACCCTCAATTTACTTCAATTGTAAATATGACACAGGGAATCCATATACAGAGGAAAAGAAGAACTAATGTATAATATGGCAAATGACACATGAAGGGGTGTAGCAAGTTTGAAATGTAGCTTAAAATATTCAATGTGATATAATAATGGGCTTTTGATCATACTTTGAAAAATTGGGAATAAATTAATATCCAGCTATACGTATAAACGGAATTTACAGGTGGCAAATTAAAGTTTATCAGAACTGAAGAAAAGAGAATAATAAATTACACAGATATTATACCTAGCGAGATATGTATGCTAACGATAAGTTGATTTGCGTTGCGTGTAAACTAAATGAGAGTTGACTCGGAGTGGTGCCAATAGAAATTTGCGTTTCCATTCGCCACTAGGAACCCATTTCATTTTCATTTCCAGTACGAGTGGTTGTTTCTACTTTCCTATCCACCTTTCCCATTATTAGAAGCACTATGTATAAGTGAGATGATTGAATGTACCTTATTGATGTGAATAGAGAAAAGAAAAGCCATGTATCATAATGTAATTGGGACTTGTGTCATGTGACATGGAAATATCTGCAAAATATATTTGTCCTAGCCATAATCCTCTTATTCCTCAGATAGTTAACAAGTCTTATGAAAAGGGATGAGATGAGATATTAAATAGTCTCAGGATATTGTGGTTTGTTCCTCACAATTTGCAATTTCAGCGGCACTAGTATTATATTGGCGTGGCATGGCGTGGCGTAAAGATAGTGCAGTGGCCATGTCGTGTCAGCTCAAGATGAAAATTTGTTTCCATCGATCCAATTGAACAATAAATCTTTCCCTTTTGCCATTTCCTCTAGGGCACTTCTGTTCTGACTCCGACTGTTATTGAACTACTAACATGGCCAGACATTTACTTCATATATAATGAGATATGAGAATATTATTCGTTCTTTCGTGTTAAACGTTAAATGCTTGCCAATTCACTGTTATTGTCCATGTTTCTCACACCTCCTGTGTTGTATTGCTATCTGACTGAACCGAATACACTTTTGAAGCATTAGGATGACATGTTTTCTAGTCTTTGTAGCTTTACTTACCTTTTCTAAACTAGTATTCACTTTTAGTGCCCCTAGTTATTGACTTTGCTTTAGCAAGTATTATTTAAATAACATTCATTTTATACTTGTATTTCACACTTAGCCGTTATTTTCCGCAAGACTAAAATTAAGGCGTGTTTTGTTTAAAATATTATAAAAGCTAGTACTCTTAGCTTGTTCTGTTTGAGCTTATTTTTAATATTTTGAATTGTTACTTACTTATGCTATACATGAATATGTTTATATAAACCGGTTCTGAACATATCCTGTTTTTGGCCAATTGTTTCAATGAACTATATGACCTGGTTGTTTTATGCATTCTCTTTGCTCAGAATGTGTATCTACGTATAGTAATCAGTACGGATCTCAAAAGAATGGACCATCATAACCACGAGACGGCCTAGAACTGCAAATATGACAAGATAATATAATTTCTCTTATGTAGTACTTCTAATACCTCCTTATTTTCTTTCATGGTGCGGGTGTCCCTTACTTTCTCCATGCACAGTGCACATTGAGCTAAAAGATGTATTTACATACACTAAGGATAATAATAACGTATAACCAACCAAGCATTTGTGATCATACTGCATGACTCTGTCTGCATATAAGATCATCATTTTTTGTTTTGAATAAAAAATGGATGTTTTGTCTTGTATGTAAAAAACCGATTTCTTCGTAAACTAAATATGCCATTACGGGGATTCAGTATCTATATGAAAAGTGCACAGTGTCTTATTAATATGTAGACTGTAATGTATAGTATGGTAGGTACAGCGGAAATATTCCAGTTCAGTATTCTGCAGTGGACATTAAATAACTTTTATGCTGACAAAACATTACATTATGTCTGTTTGTGCAAGAGTTCTATCATTTCGTATGACATAATACATAATTTATTTATCTTGCCCAGTCCAATAATGTACTGGTGCATTGTTTGAGTAATATATATGACAAGGTAATAGATAATGTCAGCTAACGTCATATGCACAATAATGTATCTTCTCCACATTATGGAATCAGTGTACCAAAATATTTATCCTAGTTTAAATACTATCTTATGACTGTGAAGATCATAATTTGGTCATTCCAAACACCCTTTTCACGAATATTGCTCCCAGCAAACATTTTTCTAGAAACGTATTCTAGTTGGAATTTCTAACACAATAGCAATTTTTTCTAGGTCGTGAATTTCTACTTTTTTACTTTTCGAATAATTGAATATTTTATCTCCGCATACCTCAATTCTATTACTAAATATGCTAAATACACATTATTATTTAAATATGTAGGTAATGGGTAAAGAGGAATCCATTGAAAAATAATTTACCTGCGTTAGTCTTGCTAGACGAGGACGAAGACCTCCAGGACGGTATTGTCTTCGCAATCTTCCTGGACAGCAAACACAAACAATTCTTCCAAACGCCCTGCATAGAAAAAACGTGAATATTGTAATTATAAATGACACATGAAGAAAATGTGCAAAATATGCACAATGTATTAGTTAATACTTTAATAGCAACTGTTGAGACAAACTTATTCTTGTGTGGGCTGCAGAGTATTCGTATACTAGGTGCAACTACAATATGCAAGAATCTTAATATGTCGGATAAGGTGCAATATTTTATATTTTTGAAAAAACGTGTCCCCTACCAATACTTTCACTATAAAACCAGCTATATAGATTATATAAGTTCCACAAAGGACAAAAGGACGCAGCGAATGCTAAAACGAAGAGAGCATTTTAGCTTACACGCACGCACAGTAGCAGTACACCGACGAGATTAATAAGGTTTCCAAAAATAGAACAAAATTACTTATGAATTTTTTTGGTCTGTAACGCTGTAAGGAATACCGTAATCTACAAAATAGTTCCCCTGCGGAATTATAATTTCAAGCATACTTTTAAAGTCAAAAAATTACACACGGGGAATTATTTTGTCCATGGGGAATTGTGGTTTAAATTGCACAATTTTAATTTCGTCAACATTTCATACCAACTCAGTTATAGCAAATAGTATATCAAAATCAAGTCATACGTCTTATCATAATCATATGTCAAAGTATAAGTATAATAGGTATGTGTAAGTGCATTTCTTTAATAAACTGCTCCATACTATTCAACATGGGGCACTATTTTGTCCATGGGGAATTGAGGTTTGAAGTCCCGATTTCTTTACAGAAACATGCAATAATCCCCCAATGGGGAACTAATTGGCCGTGGGGCACTATTTCGTAGATTACGGTAACTGCTTATTTAATTTAAGGTTTATACTCGAACTTTTTAATCAGCGCTGGCTACAAGCGTACAACTCCAGTAAGATGGATAAGGCGGATATTGGTCTTAGATCTTGGTTCGCGGTTGGAAAGTTAAAAACCTAGAATATCAATGTACCTAAGCATGAATGACTTCTCTGCAATTTTATTAAATCCCATGTTGAGATTTCTATCACGATCAAATCTCGACTGCACATTGAGTCGTAGTTCGAGATATAAAGCTGTTATCACTACCTCGGAGAGTTGCGATTGTGAGCTAAAATGACTTCCCTGGAGCAATAACAAATTGTGACATTTTGCGCCAAGTAATCTTTGACCAATATCTTTATCGCCATCGCCATCCCAAAAGAATTGATGTCTTAAAAAATAAAATCCTCTTATCTCTAGTAACACGTATAAACATTGATTTCACCAATAAAAATGCTGGTATTAATCTTTCTTCCATATATATTACGGCCACATTTTCAAATAGAGAAGGATTATTACAAAAAGCCCCTATGAAAGCAAAGTTACGTGAATCTTTTTAAAAGAGTTCACATCGTACTAGGTAATATTTGTCTCTAAGCCGTAATTCACAATTTCACACCTAGGTATACCTAAGCACCATGCATAAACATTTTCACCTCTCTATTCAGTAGCAGTAGCTAATAGAAAAAAATAGAGCTTCAAAATTTTAATAAAAATTCTTTTTCTTCGTCAGCAACCTTTCAAAAAAGTATTTATTCATAAAAATCATTAATTTTGTTCACTTGACAAATATTTACTCTTTTTCTGGGTACACAATTAAACCTCCAGCGCAGTTTAACATAAGTTCAGCGCAGTATTTCACACATTATTGCACAATGTGTGCAATACTGTATTATTAATACCCACATTATTAATACCACATTATTGCATAAAAATAATTTTACTTGCCGTTTTAAAAGTGTCATAAATACTTAATAATTAAAATCGGTAGAACAGTCTCTTGAAATGCAGATATTTCGTGGGAATTGAGATTTCAATATTAATTCTCTTTACACTGCATGCTTCTTGCATTACAGCCGAGCAACCAACTAGTATGATTAGCTTCATAATAGATTTAGCAAGGACGACCTATTCCTTATTTAAAACCGCATAACATTCTCAGTCTCTTCCCAGACTCTCCACGCTTTCTCTACTTCTCAAGAAAGGGGAGAAAGCTGTTTATTAATTCCAATATCCCACAGCGTCAAACGTCAACGTCAACTTTATCAAAGAAACTTACCACCTAGCAGAAATGCTATATGTATTACGACTTGACATAAGAAATATGTGTGGTTTCACGAGTAATACCAATGAAGAAGGAGAAATCTATAAGGAATTTTGCATAAAAGTTGGTAAATGTTAAATGTTTTATATTTCGGGAGAGCATATGAAACTAGGAGCAAGATGCGTACATTTTGTATATAGGGTAATAAATAGGGAACTGATGCTGCGCGCCGGTTTGTTAATCTGGCACAGAACTCTGATTGTCAGCAAAATGGCACATGTGGCGAACTTAATTGAAGACACAAAGGCATCTTTGTGATTCAGCACACATCTCCCACGATGTTATTTTCTCCTTTAATGTTGAAATACCTTTACTTTTGTACATTACTCGAGCAATTATTACATTATTTAGCACCACAAATTATTTAGGAAATGCGAATAATAATTTGAATCCTTAAATACGTCATTTATAGTAACAACGATTTAATCGCGCTGCTAGCTTTTATTTCATTACAATTCAATGTGACAAAAAGCTCGTAGGTATGCAGACTTCTCTGGAAAATAGCTACATAAAACCAAAGAGGGAATTTAAGTTTAGTCAGTACATACCATGCTTCAAGTAATACAGATAGGATCCTTATTTCCTTTTTATGGTGCCTATCTACCTTATAAGAAAGGATAGGTTCACTCGGTATAAGAACAAAATACCCGAAGAAATATTTTTAAATAATAAAATTTTGTAATTCTGGAGGCGTTTTGCTGCATAAATGATGGACACCTAAATTATAATAATACTAGGTAATGGCCAAATTTCCAATTTAAATTGAAAAATTACAGAAACGACAACTTTTGACTCCCTGTTGATTTGTTGGATTTCGAGAAGCAGTAGTATTCCATAAAATATTGTGGTACAATTCTCAGTATCTCTTGAGAGATAGAAGTGAAATGTAATCGAGGAATAATAAGAATGCCCTCAATTTAAAGGGTGTGACTGTGAATCTATTGTAGCAAACCGAACAGTTTTTGCTACATGGTGTGTTTGCAATCACTCAATCATCAACATCACATAGCAATTCCATTTCCTTTGAAGTCTGCCACCTTTGAGTTCTTTCCTACTTTACATTTAACAACCGTTCCGTTCTTATTGAGATTCAGCACGTTCTTATCTACTCCTACTCTCCTTTCCTTTGGCCACAGCTAAAGTACCTACTTGTCCATTCTAACAATGAGAAAACTAGATCAAACTGAAAACTTGCTTTGACATGTATCGTACTTTATAGTTATTTGATATCTTTCAACAGTTACGGTAAACACTTCTTCAATTGAAGTTAAAAGCATCTTGAGGGTAACTTCACTATGATACCATTTACTCTGCTATCTGTATGCGCACAACATCGCCAACGCTACGTAATCAACTATACCTTACATTTATAGTTAAGTGTAGTTATTATTTCCAGCCCTTCAAAGGCATCATAAATATAAATAGGTATAGTAATGATATATCCAATGAAATGCATGGACCACATAATGAAGGTTGTAAATAAAGCTAACCTATTTAAATTCACAGAGAAATCTAATGAGGTCATACTTTAGCTTGTACAGACGCTGCTGAGCATTTCTGATTGCTAAAATACTTTGAAGTGTGAGAACTGACCGTTTACAGAAGAGCTTGCGGCTTCTTTGAAGTTTCACGCAAACCCACATTTTGCAGAAGTTTAAATTCAACTTAATTACAATACAATCTCTGTTTACTAATCCCCATCAATGAATAACTGTAGGCATTTTATGCAAACATTGTCAGTTCTGTATAATCACTTACGGCATTTACTTTTGGTAAGCTCAGTATACGCAATATTATGCATAAAGGAAGTTAAGTCTTTTTTATAAAAACTGTTACCACAGCAAATGTTTATGTTTCAGATACTATCTAGGCTGGTGCCATTATATTTTTCGCAGTTTCGCTCATAGAATAAACTTCTATTGCATTGCAATTGTAATCTGTTAAGATAAATCAAGTAGAGAGACTGGCGATGTGTAGTTTTTACAGTACAATTATATTGTATACATACATATTACATATGTATGCGTCATTTATCTTTAATTAAACGTTATTTAGCATATTTAAGCGCGCTGTCTTCAGGTTATACCTAAATAAATAGCTGTACTGTGTGAGGCATAATATGCAGTTACTTATAAAAGGGATTGTAATTATATTGTCATGGTAGGACTATCTGTATTTGAAATTCATAATCTGCTCCGCACTGCAAAAATCGAAAAAGTCTTTTTACAATTGGAGCGTTTGGCAAAAACGCGTTTGGCAAAAACTATTTTTTCTACATTAGCCGAAAACAGTGTTTGGCAAAAATAACGATTCATTTGGCAAAAAGGGTTTAAAAGCGTATAAATGTAATAAATTAGTGCATAGTAGTACAGTATCACATTGCATACAGTTTTGTTATCTATTATAATTTAGATATCTTGATGCTTAAAAGAGTGTATTGATTTTTCTAAAGATAACTAGAAATAATGGCTTCAGTATTCTTTCGGCCATGGCAGAAGGTAAAGATACTTTAAGAGATGTAACATCTCTGAGGCTATTATACATATAAATAACAAAATCAGGACCTAAAGTATATGAAATCAAGTTGTATGTTTTGGTGTGCTCACCGCATCTTTCATGTAGCGATATCTATGATTTTTGAACGAGAACCGTCAAAATAAAATGATTCCCTTTTATTCTAACGCTTTTTATCATGCATATTTAATATATGTGATTTTGTGACATTGCCTAACCCACTTTGACTTTTAATAAACAATTTATGTATACATTTGCTTTTGCCAAACGGTTCGAAAAAGTTTGCCAAACGCGGCACCAACCCGTTTTACATGCTGTTAATTTCATACCCTCACAGCCTGTTTGTCAGATTTCAAGTGTCTTGTCCACGCTGACTAAAGTAAATGTGATAACATGTGATAATTTAATTAATCCTCTATCACCTTAAGTTTTTGAGATATTATTGTCATGTACACATAATTCCTGCACATCACGTATATCAAAATGAGCTCAGATACCGAAAAAACTTGGTGACCGCCCGTAGAATGTCCATGACATGGCGTTTGAAAATCCCACCCAGATTAATAGCTATTTAAAGGTGCCAAATTTGTCTACATTATTTTCATTCGTTAATCGTAATATTAGGTTGTGTGTATACTTATTAGTGTCGCTAATGTAGAGACAGGCATGCAAAATATTGGCATCCCAGGTAAGTTGCAATGAATGAGCAATTACTGTAAGTATGAATTCTATATATATTCAATTCCATGTACTCGTACTGCTTCTGGCACCATTATATAGATAATATACCTTGATATCTATATTCCGATAAATAAAGGCCGACATTAACTCCTTAGCTTACTTAGTAAAGATTTGTAATAAATCCAGACACATTGTAATATATTTTCTACTATATTCGTCCTTGAAGATTTGGCACTGTCAAGTAATCGTAATAATTTCTATTTCGATCTCCGAACCCGAATCCACAAATTTTAAGCAGTTGCAAGTAGCATGTAATTTCGTAGGGAACGTGTTATGTCTGTTGAAAAGACGTCAAGGTGGTAACAATAAATTTATAAAATGAAAGTTTATGTGAAGAATAGATTAGAATAAAGTGAATCCTGGGTGAGAGAGAGAAAGGGAGATATAGTGAAAGTAACAACGTAGAGTAATGTAACATAACCCTGCCAAATGCAGTAATCCATTAACTTTCCGACTTGATGCCAACAACAGATGCAGCTTGAATAACAAGCAAATAGTAATACAAGAATCAACTTTCTGCATGAGAAAAACCAAGACAATATTAGTACGATGCTTTGCTGTACATATAACTTTGCTTTTATCCCTGCTTCGATATGTATTGCTATATTATGTAATACAATATCCCTATACATTTAGGTCCAAATTAAATATTGAGGTGAATACATGTGTCAACTAACAAGGACTGCATTTTATGCTTTTATATTACGAAGATCAAATTTCCCGAGTTAAACTGCAATTGTTAACCATTCTCACATTATTATGAAGATCAGGACTGTAAAATGACTAATAAAATTACTTAACAATGAATACTGTGAGGTATAATTCTTAAGTATAATGAATAGGTTTTATACTTTGGAGAAAGTCTACAAGTTCATTCTAAAATGCGACATAATAAAGAGAACTTTTAATGTTTGTAAAGTACGTACCTGATCTGCAACTACTCATATCACTAATGCTCTTAATTATAAAGTTATAGCTATATTCTGGCATTTATGACACATAGTTTATAATTTAGTGCATATTAATGATAGCGCTCATAACCTCACAACACATTCCTGCTATATATTTAATGAACTTGATATTGTTTGACATAGTACCTTAAGGTAGGCTGAATGAAACTCGGGATGTTTGAAGTGAAACTTTATGAACACAAAACGATTTAAAGTTTCATTATAGCCAGCAGCGTAAAAATATGTACCTTTTCTCAAACCCAAAGCAAACATAAACATGAGCATAAAGATGTAGTTATGATAGAGGGGAAAGTTGAGGATGAAAGGAAGGGACGGGACTCAGAATTCTCAAGCACACATTCTTGACTAGTGAAATTTTTCTTGTTTTAATGTTTACGGCAGAGAAGGAATGTATTTTCTGTACGTGTGGGACACTACGTGTGTGTATGCACAATATTATTATTATTATTGTTATGTCGAAGTAGTGCCCACGTAGCATTATCCTTACTATATACTATATACTATACTATATACTTACATTCGATAGAAAGGCAAAGTCCACATGCATCATCGACATTGAATCGAGGAACACTCGTACAAACATCCACCACCCACACGTACATGATATACTTAGCTACCCATCCACTACCTACAGTATATTAGTACTTACAACTTACAGTACGGAAAATGGCTTTCTCTGGCTTTTAGCTTAAATATAGGGGAGAGCCTCCAATTTAAAAGCATGTACGTGAGCTACGTGTCTGGCAAATGCTCTGCTTTTTTTGGTGGAGGCGAGCTAATTAAAATGTTATTCCAGCAGCCGTTTTCTAAACAATTGATAGCACTATTTGTCTTCTTTCAAATAAAGTGAGAATCAAGAAGAGAACGCTTCTTTTAAAAAATGACTACGGCACTTCTCCACTGTAATTGGTTAAAGTATTGACATTAATATTATTACAGAGAGGAGATATGCTAGTGATATGATAGTACAAATAATAGTGAGGGGATTGGAAGTCACAAGAGTGAAATACTTACATAACCGGAAATAAAAAATAAGGAGAAAGTTTAAGATTATTTGAGAAGTGGTGCTGAGCTATGCTCTGCGGTGTGATGTTTTGTGGTTCTGTGGGCTGGTGAAAGTATGAAAGGATGCGATAGTAAGTTGGTGAGGCCCGACTAGAGCTATTACAGTACATTCTAAGGCCTACATGTCTGGGTGCGGTTATCTAGTCTAAGTACTTACTTACTGGAGCAATGCAGTTAAGTTGAGTTTAGTAGAGAATCTAGTGTAGTGTATGTAGTATAGTGTAGGTATATAGTAAAGTAAATATATTATATAGTGTGGGAACTACTGGAGAAATTTCTGAGGTGTAAGTTTAAGTGAAGTGATTTGGAGGGAGGTAGCCGGAGATGGCAATCTAATTTCATTCTTGAGAGGGCAACAAAGAGTGGTTGGGTGTGTGTGTGGCTGCCCTTTCCTCCGCAGTGCCGAAGAGCAAGCGAAGAAAGCACAGAAGGGCAAGCAAGGAACACCGACCAAACCACAGAACAACTTCTTATGTACTTACTTACGTTAGCTACTCACTCATATTATTATATTCCTTGTTCTTATGTTTCTAAGTATGAGTCATGTACCTTCCTAATACCTCATAGCTCACAGATTACATTACTATACAATATACTACTTCTATATACACAATGTATATCGACGTCCGAGGAATCTGAAGAATTCCTTTCAAATCCTTGTAACAAATGGTTTGATCTGACACATTATGTACAGTTGACAACACAATGCAGCAGCCTCCTGATCTCCACTCCGCTAACCACTCAAAGTAAACGAACAAACATTTTCGCAAAATTTAACAATATATCAGCAATGGTGTACTGTACTTTATACTGTACTGTGCTGTACTTACTTCTGTTCTCTTGTTCTGGACTAAGCTACAATTTATGTAGGTGGATGAAATCCTGTAGAGCCCATGTGTAAGTAAATACTCCATGGAGTGTGTAGTGCAAGAGCTGACTAAAAAACTAAACTACATACTGCCTACTGCCTACTGCCTACTCTACTGCAACCTATAATAATAATAATATTATTGTAAGCGGAACTATGCCTCTGTGCGACGAAGGGAATTCTGCTTTTAGAGAAAATTGTTTAGAAGTACATTACTGTATATATAAAGGTGCCTACACAAAGTAAGTAGACTTTGTTTCTTGGTGTAAACGAACCGCTCTAAAGAAAACACAATTTTGTCTTTAATATGAAAAATTGCTAAATCGGTGGCTGGCTATGACTATTTCAGTTTAGACTTAAACAAGACAACTATAGCTATAGAAACTGTATTTCACAAAGAGTGAAGTTAAGATGTGCTTTCTATTTTTATTATCTACCTACCTAAATAGGAGTGTCGAAATCCAGTTGTACTTCTACAACAGTGGTAGTGGTAGTTGTAGTTTTGCTTGGAGTAGCTGTGGTTCTAGTTCCAAGCTATTTCTCCACTTGAGTCACTCGCTAACAATAAACAACGCAATATAAAATCCATTGTACATTACAACACAAATGTCTATGTCATGTACTACGAGCATTATGAAGTATGAGTTGAGTAGTGCCAACTAAAATCCTTTCACAGAGAATAAAGATCGCCGAGCAGCTGTATCTGTGTGTAACACATTGTTCCTGGATTGGCTTGGCTTGCCCAGGCAATATGACCTTAACTGTGTACAAAGCTGTCAAAGAAGTTTTCCAATTTTACGTTCACTTTTTTTCTTGATGTTTGAATTGTTATAATACTTGGTGACATATTATTATTATGAAGATTGGACGTTGGCTATAAATGACATACCATTTTGTATATTATTGAAACTATTTTTTATCAGGAGATAAGTGCGTATCGTCACACACCTACTGTCGACTGTAGTACATGAAAGATTGACGTGCCCCAATGTAATTCAGACCAGTTCAATCAAATCGAACTAATCATTTTAGTATGATTAAAGTGATAAAGTACTTAACTACTTAAACGAATTAGCTAGCTTATCTACCCAATTAGCTCTCATTTCATCCTGCCCTGTCCTGTCAAGTGCGTGCTTCCTCCTAATCAAAATCATAGCTCATATTAATTAAATTTCCCAATATGGAATCACGAAATAAATGTCCTCGAAGCACGTAAAAGTTATGCCAAACAAGTAAATCGACGTAGTATTACACCTGAATTGTCAAGTTGGTACATAACTTTTGTTGTACATTATTAGGTAGATCACCATTCGAAGTCAATCACGATTACGATGCATATATTTTGTTGTATTTTTGGTACTACTGAAGGTACTTGCAAAAAACTGACAAGCCATCATAGTTAGCCCGCCCGAGTGTTTGTAGTGTTGTGTAATTATGATACTCCTAAGAACAGTAATGCAAAAAAGGTTGGTGTTTCTATGGAAAAAATCACCAGATTTAGATTTGTGTGTCTATGGAAAAAGTAAGTAAATTTAGTTTGGTGTTTCTATGGAAAAGTTAAGTTAGCCTTTTTAATTTTATGGGCTACGATATTCTATAGCTAGAAATCCATCAGTTATAAACAAAATAATCTTATCCCTAGACAATTATTTTTTTAAATCGGAATAAGTAATGCTTGGAAAGTATGCAAATAATAAAAGAAAGTGATGATTATTGTTATATAATTTGAGAACTGTACACCGTTAACGATAATTCTTATATAAAATTGAACAAAGAACATTTCTAAATGGTAATTACGAAAGTTGTGTGACATTGGTTTAATTTGTGTAATTCGAACAAATTGTGTTACTGCCGAATTCTACATACTATTTAGATACAGTTCCGGTAATAAGAAAATTATATTGCTCTATAGCTCCAAAACATTCACTCTCTAGAAGCATCCATCGGTGTCCTTCAAATAATGTTCTTTGCCAATTCAGTGAAGATGATCCAATTACTTAGTTCTGAAGTAGGTTCCCTGTTAAATTCTTAGCTCTTTCCGGTTAATTAATTACCTCGTATCTCGTTCTATAAATAGGCAGGAATGCTTGGACTACTCGGCCTTATGTTCAACTGTGTACGGATTATGTAATAGAATTTAGATTAGTGCATCGGATACAAGCACAGAATCCTTTTTGTCCTGGATATTAAGTTACGGAGAACAATAATTTTACTTATAACTCGGAGAAAGTAGAGCAATAGTTTCTATTTCGAGTTAGTTGTCTCCTCGTGTTGAACAAATGGAATAAAATCCTAGCTCTCTGAAATCCAGGCAAATGACAGTGGCACTTGTGAGTGCAGTTACTGGACCCGGCGACCGAAGCTAATTATATTAACTACTCTCTCTGCCTCCATTCTAACATGAATTATGTATTTGCTAAAAGTAAGAGTGCGGACTGACAACAAGTCACGCAATTTAAAATACTGGACACCCTTTCTGCTTTTAATTAAATAAAATGTCAAAAGATGCGATGTAGAAAATATCATTTGTGAAGCTTTTACTTACAAGTAGGCAGTAGGCACCCATCCAGTTATAATACCTACTACATTCCTACATTCATAAATACAAATCTAAATATTTATCTTTGCACTAGGAATGAGTATTTACATAGAAAGTATACCATGAGTTAAATAATAGATATTGTAGGTGCCCATTTGGAAACGCTATGATGAATATCAAGGTTTTCTTTAGAAGTTCAAAACAACGGAACAACGTTATACATTATATTATACTATAATGCCGAGTTTAAACGGAAACGGCACACGTTACAGCTTCCTTCATGTAAATTTGCTAATTTTGTTGCATGGAGCTAATTGAACGGACCTTTGATGCATAGTTTATGGAAATATTTTTCAGGCCGGTTTGACAATAATACTATGTTGTGTTGGGGTCCATTTAGCTAAAATGCAAGCTAAGCTTCATGATTGTTAACAGACGCCAATGTGTCGGCTTCCTATTCCTATTCCGACTCATAATCACCATGCAGTGAGAAATCGTAGTATATGAAAACAGTTAGGTACGTGGCCAGAATATGAAATAAATATAACAAATAAAATATATGATTATGAATGAAGGAATAAACAGTATAGTCGCACAGTATGTAATGTATGCCTATTGCCTACTGTGCGAGTTCATTAAATAATGGCAAAATGAAACAACACCCCCAATTGATCATCAAACCCATTACATATTACATATCCTACAATATGCACTAATCTTGACATTTTATGATTATTGTCTCACTTATTCTAGTCCTATGTATTTTACGAGTCATAATAAATATAGCGGCAACATAATTACAAAAGGCATCAACACATTTATAACCCAAGGGATCATATAATCTCCTCTAGTACTTCTACTCCGGTATATCAACTATTGTTTTTTCGAACAATGGGTTAGTATTGGAGATTAATGTCATAGCCATAACATGACTCCTCACATTGAGGCAATGGGATACAATAAATATTTATCCGCATGATCACCTACCACCGCACCGACAGGATTAACTTTACTGTAGGATTTCATTTTATCTACTTCGGGAAATTAATTTCATCCAACTGGATGAAAGTATATAAATGGAAATATATAAATGGAAATACAGATTCGTATAAAAAGTTGAACAAAAAGGATATGAATATATTATCATTGTTTAACATCTCATTATATATTTCTGTACAGATTTACAGAACAAAAGCATTCATCCTTTCAAAATCCAACTCCATACTGCTATACACAGTACCTGTTTATGTGAATGATAAATAAATAACAAAATATTATTAAAATACTTGCAATTTATTTTTGCACACGATCAAATTGACTTGGCTAATTCACAAATGCATACCTAATTGTTTTATACTTTCGCTAAAACAAGCTGCTACCCTTGTTTCACCAGATTAAAAAATTCTAACAAACTGTGCAATACTTTAAATAAGAGAAACGAAATTTTACAAAACATTGTATAGTTATCAAAAGAAAATATGGAGCAAAAAGTTGACTCATATTATTTCGCAGCCGAACAGAATGTATTCATAATCATTGTGATTAGGAATACCCAAGGGTATTGCACTGTAGTGATAAAGTGCTGCTGTAGTGTAATTACTTCGCGAAAATGCGAAAAACATGAAAATTACATAAGACTTTATTTCAGAGTGCATTTTTTTAATTTGTGGCTCTTTTGCTAAATATTAGGCTTCGCGCCATAATTGTACATACTAATACTAGCCATGGCATGGCGTAAATACTTTACTAAGGAGACTATGAAGGTTTGCATGCTTTTAAAGTTATTATAAAAGAGCCTAGGTACTTTACCATAGGGTGAAAATTTTATATTTATGAGAAAAATCGATATGCGTATGTTCTAGTAGTCCAAAGTCCTAAAGGGCAATAATTTATGCAACACTGTGTTTAGCGAGTAGAAAACAAGTGTTATCAACCACAACTTTAATTGTCTGAGTGGTAAGTTTTATTATTGAAGATTTAAAAAAAAATTGTGTAATAGAGATAAATGCAACAAAACGCAATATAATAGACCAGTGTGAATAGCTATGAATCACACTGTTATATCAGTGAAGTAGCAATCAGACATTTGTGCAAATAGTTTGCAAAACCATACACTAGGACTAGGCTGTACGTAAATTATATGAATTCGTCCTAATAAAACAAATACTGTTCTTACATATTTATTACACTGCTTTGCTACTGAGCTGAATGAAGGTGGAATATGAGTCATATGGAAATAGTCTCAATTTTCTCAATGTCACACTACACGTGCACTCAAGATGACCATAGTAGAACTAACCTGCATAATATGTTACTTTTTCTTTGAATCACCTCGGGGCAATGCATGGCTTTATAGAGGACACGTATAATCACAGGTCAAAGGGTCCTGATAAATGATTATGACATGACTATTTCATCAAATATGAAGTACCGTTCATAGCGTAACTGGTAAAAATGGTGAAAATGCTCCCGCCCAATATTGATATACTT
Source organism: Tomocerus mixtus (assembly GCA_034694165.1). Lineage (NCBI taxonomy): Eukaryota > Metazoa > Arthropoda > Collembola > Entomobryomorpha > Tomoceridae > Tomocerus > Tomocerus mixtus. The sequence goes on along the minus strand of JAQFYC010000967.1, from coordinate 18,824 downwards.
AAATATTACTACTTAATGTTACATTTTGAAACAGAAGTTAATGCTTGGTTCTCTTTTATCCTGCATCTTTGAAGATTACCAAGGAAATACCAAGAATACTAGGATGTATGAAAGCAGACTCATAAGCACTAATAACTTCCTTAGAGAAATTTGGTTACCTACCAACTAATAATTATAACAATTAAAAGAAGGGCAATTTATGAGCAATACAAAGGAGAGGCCATGCAATTTTCTCCTTCTCTAGTAGAATAGCAGTAGTGTGAAAGGAAGTATTATTTATTAGCGGGTCTCTGTCTCTAGTTGTCTCTAGCTGTCAGGAGAAATGGTTATATGACGTTGCATCATATTTTATTTTAATTAGGCACAAAATACATTTCCAGATGTTGTTCTAGCTTAATGTTGTGCTGTGGATTAGTATATGGATAACTATATTGTGTACGTAAATATGTAGTAGAATTTATAATGCATACTCTTGATATATATAGGTAGAGTAATACATATTACGGTCATATTCTACAATCAGATTATCTACAACCTACCTAACTTTCGCAGTCGTAATTCCCAGGGTATACTACTATGGCAAATTAGACACTGTTCTTTTCTTTGAATTGCAACGACGACGCGACGGTATCAGAGAGGGAAAGTAAACTAGTTTAAGGCTGACGAACAATACATTCAAGGATTACTTAATCCGGATCTTATCAAAATGAGGAAAGCACAAATTATAACAAAGGAGCTACTGTGTTGGCGGAGTTAAATTATAATAAGTAAGGTAATATTCTTGTTTGTTTTGCTCACAATTTACAATGAGGGTTTCAAAATCCCAAGTGTCCTTCCTCTTTCTAAGAGTACAGCTTCCTATGTGCAAATCCGTTACACAGCATAGGTAGGTCGCAAACTCGCAAATTCGATGTAGGTCTGTCGGTGTACCCAAAACTTGGACCAGATGAATCTTTTTTGGAACAATTCCTTTCTTATATTTTAAAAATATTGACACACTTTGCATTAAGCATATTTAAAGTAGGGAACATATATAAAGCTAGCACATCTCCAAAATCCCCCTGATGTGTAAGATATGCTAAATTGGGATCAAAATAACGAGATTTTAAAGGTTTTTTTAAGTTTTTAAAATATATGAGAAAAGTTGGACATCACATTTTATACATTTTTGAGATACGATGGTTATAATGCTAATAACAATATTTTACGCCTTTAAACAAGAGCATTGTGTTTTATTATGGCAATTGCAAACGAGAGAAAGCCATTAAAAGGGTAATATTATCGCAAAGCTACTTTGTTTTAAATTCTTATTTTATTCTGGTCTGAATAATATTTCTTGAATTCTTTTTAGTTTATAGTTTGTCCAGTCTGCATTTACTTTCATGGTTTTACCTTAAAGGGCTGGAGATGTTCTTATGTGATACATATTACTAATTCTTATTTAAACTTCCAATTTCCCAATATTTTTAAACGAGCAAAATTAATGCAAAGCAAGTTGCAAAGATACCTCACACTATCGGCACCATTAAAATATCAAGGCATCGAGTTCTAATTTGAGCAAACTGGTAACACCTTCTATTCTACTCTCTGTGTTTCTTACTCTATGTTTGTACTTTAGAGATTCTACCTACTACTTAATATTGCTGCTGGTTGTTCCATTTTTTTGATGCGGCCTACTCTATTGAAAAACGGTAGATAAACAGAGTAAGCACTAAACATATTGCATACTTTACATAGCAACGAGTACCTATGTATAATGGCTACCTTTTCAATACTCGCTGCACCAGTATATATACGTAAAGATTAGTTTAAGTAGCTCGGTACTTTGTTAGCGGCTTGTGCTAACGCTTTCACTATACCATACACTTCTTCCAAATTCAATCTAGAACAACAGGCATTAAGATCCTGAAGAAAATTCAGTGCGGGTTTGGGTTTTCCCTGTCATCGGAGTGAGAAGTGAGATGATTGACGATCACAAGAAGATTATGCAAAGAAAAGAAGAAGAAGAGGGAAGTTGAGCCATACGTACAATGTTATATCTAATACCTACCTATCTAATACTGTGTAAAGGTCTTGCAGAGTTCAAATGTACATTGGTTTGGCCTTTCTACCAACATATTAATATTTCACCAGGGTTTTGATTAGTTGGATATTCTACTTAATTTTGTCAACATTATTCCAGCAAAAATTGAATTTTCTTGTTTAAAAAATAGTTTATAATTTATACTGTTCAAACACAATAATTATGCAATCACAAGTACAAGTTAACCGAATAAGTAATAAAATATGCAGATAAATACTCTAGTTTAAATAGTATGTTAATTTTGTAAATAGTTTTGTTAGGAAATGTTAAATTGTACGTTAAATGTGGGCTTTCATTAATTTTAAGATGTGTGTTAACGGCAGAGCAGAGGGGTAGTTTTACATTTGTATTTATGAGAGAATAGCTACTCTTTCATTAGAGCTCTATTTAGCGACAAATATCATACAACCATATATTAGAAGATGAAGCAAAAGTTTTTGGGTACTTTATTACATAATGCTGACAGTAAGTTAGTTGTTAACACGATATATTATAGAAGTTTAGCTAGCGTAAGTAACTGGTCCTTTAGCTTGCATTATTCGGTATTATGTGACCCGGGGAATGAATGGGTGTACTGTACCGCTTTCTTTTACTCAACTCCCTTGCATTACACTTCCTTTGCTCAAACTGCATGAATGAGTGAGTACGTTCATATAAGCTTCAGGGCCCGTTTAGAGATGGAATCAATAAGGATTTTCTCTCTTAAGACAGACTTATGTACTTCCTATATGCACCAAGTATGGTGTAACAAGGAACAGAAGCAAGTCACCTTACATAACACTAAATATTACGTTGCTCGCAATTTACGATGCTACTACACTACAGCAGTTACTCAGAATTGTCAATTCTCAGTATTTAGAAAACATTATAATTCTTACTTCAATTGATGTAAGACAATGATTATGGATACCTAAGATATTTTATGGCCAAAAGATTTTTTGACTGCATTCAGACTATAACGCTTCGAGAAAACTATACTAATAGTAAAACATAAGTATTTCCCCTTATTGTAAATTATAAATTGTCATTTACTGCGTATATTGAACTCCAATCGCACTATGAATTAAATGAAATATTAACATTACTTTACAAAATTCTAATACTTCATGTCGAAAATAATAGAAATTTATATAATACCCTCGTGCTTGATTGGGTGGGACAGTTTACGTTTACATCGACAAGAGGTTCATGAATAAGCGGTATAACTTCATTACGGGCAACTTAGGAATCCGATTCAGAACCCCAGCCAGTAATGCTTGTGTTTACTGGATATTGAAGCACCATTGTCGAGAGATGGAAGTCTAATTAAATATGAGTTAAAGACAAGTTAAAAATTTATAACCCGATTTAATGAAGTTCAGCAAAAGATCAGGAAAGATATACTATACTGGGTGACGCGATTGTGTAGATAGCTCATACTTGAGTATCTACTACTTGTGAGATGTAAGAGTTCAGGAAGGGCTCTGTAGCACAGTGGTAGTGCAGCGGCCTAGATAGCCGGGCGACGGCAGGTTCGATTCCTGTCCGGGGCATCCTAACTTTTACACTCACACATCAGGCTCAACACCTGATAACACATGGTGGCTGGTGAAAACCAACTTGTACGTTGGCGGTGCGTTCTCCGGAAAGAACATTTGCAAAGGGGAGAGCGAGGCGTGAAATAAGCCCTGCGCTCTGTCCCTCTAATCCTGCACATAAAAAGCCATCTATCATTGGCGGGATTTCACAGTGCTCCCAGTGGGGATTGACAGCACTCCCGATAGATGGCGCAGGTATCTCTCCTTAGAAAAAGGGAGGTGTGTAGATAGCTCATACTTGAGTATCTACTACTTGTGAGATGTAAGAGTTCAGGAAGGGCTCTGTAGCACAGTGGTAGTGCAGCGGCCTAGATAGCCGGGCGACGGCAGGTTCGATTCCTGTCCGGGGCATCCTAACTTTTACACTCACACATCAGGCTCAACACCTGATAACACAGCGATTATTTCCCTTGACGACATTTCCCCTCTACGATATTTCCCCATGGCGACAATTCCCCTCCGCCACTTCAAAAACGCTTATTTTGTACCTTCACGTCTTCGGTGCGCATATGTATATAGGAATAAGGATACGGGAAAAAGAAATCAATCCCCATCATAAAGTATTTATGCGAATTATTATGTACGTATAGGTATACTTGTGTTGCTATGCTGTACATCATATATAACTAAATAAAACATACTCCCATCCATCCATCCACATATATTACACAAATCCAGCAAAAATATGTAATTAACGTTATTTATGAATGCATAGCAAAAGTGCAGGATTTCGAATTGGCAGAGGGGAATTTAATCCACGGGAAATGGTCATAGAGAGTAAATGTAAATATAGAGGGTCATAGAGGTCATAGAGGGTAAATGTAGCGAGGGTAATTGTCGCCAAGGTGAATTGTCGCACGAGGGGAATTTTTGCCAAGGGTAATTACCGTGGAACCCTATACTGCATGGTGAAAGTAGATTAGTGTTAAATATTATAATTTTTCTTTGATATGGTTTTTCCACGTAAGTAAAGTTGTTTCACGTTTACGTATATGTGAAATATATTATATCGGTACTGTACTACGTTTTCTTTCTACCTTTAAAAAACGTACGTATTCGCTTAAGAAGTTGCGAATCACAAAAGAGTTTTTGTATGCATTTCCTTTGACCTTTTTTGTTTGCGAACGGATAAGATTGAGAACTTATTCTTGTTTGCTAAATAATATTAGCTTTCTTATGTGTACTACTCATACTACTACAGTATATTATAGTTCATTACACCTGCTCCGAACCGAAATATCCTCAAGAGTATGGTAAATATTACCAAGTGTAGTTAGGTAGTGGAGTAGTATACGCAATGTACCTAAAGGGCTGCGAAGAGCAAACTAAGAGCCCGAGCCGTCCCCAGTTGTTGAGTAGGATGCTTAATAATATAACCCAGTAAAGCCAGTATTGCGGTACCAGTACAGAGTCAGTAAATAGCGAGCCTGGAGACCGGTTTCTTGCATTCAGGAAAAACATAGAACGGGGAAGGAAGGAAAAGTATGTACAGAAGATCCTTGTTTTCATTGGCATTTTGCTAGTTAGTCTGTATTGCGATTACCTTTGCCTAGAGGAGAGATATTACTCTGAACTAAACTCTACCTCTATGGCACACACTAGGTATAGCTTCAAAAGTATACTTACATACCAGGACCACATAACATAGCACCATCCATCCACATCCACATCCACCATCATGGAATACCATAGATAATTCCGTAGGAATAGTACATAGCCGTAGGTGATATAAATAATACTCTCCGAAAAAAACATGCCTTCTTCCTGAAGCCACAACGAAGAAGAGCTTTTCGAAAAATATTTTGCACAACGCGTTGTCCTCAGTCCCAGAAATAAGTTTATTATGTAACACACTTTGTGTCTATAGATTTTGGGAAGATTTATTTTTAATTGATCATCAAAACAAAGAAACCCGATCATTAAAGCAAAATTTTTATCTTTATTTTTTCCAGACCTTTTTTATAAGGTTGAACAATTCATAAAAAAATATTTACCATTGCATTGCTGTGTAAAATATATTTATAAAATTTTTTAGTCAGTGTAGCTGTACTTCTAGTCTGCCAGTAATAATATTTGTTTCCTTTGCAGATGATCCTTTAGTTAATGTAATGAGAAAAGAACCTACTGATATATTGTTTTATTTTACTCGCCAATTAAATACAGGCCTACAGATATATCAGCTAATTGCTAGCGTTCATACAGAAATGTTTGAACTATTTGCAGACTTTTCTTCTTTTGTGGCTTTTGGTTAGGGTTTGCTGTTACCAGCTAAGCAAGTATTGTACTAGTAGGTGGTTAGGTAACATTACATGAGATAGAGCTATGCATTATAGTAACAAGTAGCTCCTGGGTATTTGGAAGACCGAGGAGTGAGAAAGGATAATGCGTATAGTAAAGAATCTTTTATTTGTGTAACATCTTTTATAATGTAAAATACTTCAGACTTACTTTGGTGATGTGAGGTGTGTGATATTGATAGTCTGGCTGATAGACATAATATTATTACTGTGTAGCTAAAATATCTGAACCGGTGAACGTGTCTAGTGCTGGCTCTATTTAGTTTAGAGCATCTTTTTCTTTACTATTACGTAGAAAGGATAAGTGAACCAAGAGGTCGTAGCTCTAGTAGGTGTACTATAGTACATAGTTAAATAAAAAAATAAGTTCTTTGCTACTATATGTGTAAAAATGAGACGATTACAGATTCAGTGAGACTTGCGATCGAAATAGTGAAATGAATGAAAGTTGGAAAGTATTAGTAATAAGCTATCTTACACTTATAGACTTGCCTACATTACACCACAGCACACTAACTTCAGCAAAACCCAGAATATGGATGAGAAAAATTCATCCATCCCCTTTTAGCACCTGATCTCTCTATTTAGGACTTACTTAGGACTTAGGATAACAGTGACATTATAGAATATGTAAGCAACTATCAGGACTATTACGAAACTAATATATGTACTGGGTAACGGAGTAACTAAGTATAGATAGATTGTAATGCTACTTTTATTCCTTCCCTTGATGTGGTATCTGGTCTATACTATGCATAGGTACGTACCTATGTGTGTGTTCATATTGAAAAACTTTGACTTTATTCATCATTCTACTTTTCACATCGCTAGCAATCCCAAGTGAATTCATTCACTAGGCTTCCCATCACCATCTTAACTCATCTTTCTTCAAAGAAGGTAGTAAAAGAGCTAGAAGAGTTACCTGTGTAGATACACGTTATGAAAACATTGACACCAAAATGCATTCGTCTCGAACCTTAAGGACGCTCTTTACTTTTCTTCTTGTAGATATGTATTGTTGCCCTCTAGAGAAGCTGTACTACTGTGCTCCCAATTGTAAATGTAGTCCAACAATTACTTATAAATATCAAGACCATTAAAAGTGAATTATATCCTTAGGTTGCATTTTAGGCAGCATGTATCTACATCTGACATACAAATACTAGAAGGTATTTATGCATACCTATTGAGGTTTCGCGACTGGAAATGTCATATTTGACGCAAATAATCGTGAATGCATTAGCTTTAAGGAGAATAAATGCATTAGGAAGGAAATATTCGCCACATATTGTAATACACTCATTACAGTCTCTACTTAAGCACAAAATTTGACATTCGTTGGAGCATATGAAAATATACGTAGGTTATGCTTACACGAATATGAATATCCACATAGTGAACAAAAGTGGTGGTAGAAGGTTCCCCCAATTTACAATGGTAGCATAAAGGGACCAAAGAAACAGAATTTCCTTCCCAGCTCTAACTAATTTCACGACTTAGACGTATTGCGACATTTTGGCTGACTTTATCAAATGTACGGATTTGAGGCAACTTTCATATCGTAGTGACCTTCAAATCCTCATTCCCTACAACTAAACTGTACACTTGTACGTACTTGTGAGGGATCTATGCAAAGTCGTGCAAATCTTTAGCAAACGTTTCCTTACTACATAATTTAGCCCATTTTTAAAGTTTTAAGACTTAATGCCATTGGTTATTCATACTCTACCTCTACAGGACAAATGAATGTATTTATAGCTTTTTAACTTCAATGAAATTTTGTCCTTTGTTGGAAACCAGTGATGCCCAGTGTATTATTGAACAAAGTTGTGACAGAATAAAACCATTACATTACATCACATTACAAATGGAATTGTAAAATTGTAAACAATTGCGAGTACATTTTCGTGTGTATATTTAAAGGATATAAAGTGTGAATAAACCCAAATAGAAAATTATTAACAGCAGCAGTAAGTACAAACGAAATTCATAGGCGAATGGTGATAAATCATATTAATAGAATTTTTGTAAAGGATTGTAAATATTTTGATCACCTGTCGCCCCCATAGACAACTAACAATAAGAAAATATTATTTTGAATTCCTGTAAGAAACTTTGTTTTGTCGTACAACCTGTTTGATCAGCCCACCTACCTACTAGGTCGATAGACAAATAACGTTGGAATAACAAATTACAATATGACGATGCAGTTTTGTAAGCTATTTATACTACATATGACGTGGGTGGGCTTAGCATGAATATGTTTTTAATATTTGGTGGGTGATGTTGACATAGGAGACACATATGAGTATACGACTACTGCAGCAGTACTACGTAATATGCAGGTACATGCATAACACAGATTGAGATAAAGTGAAAGTAATATAAATTGGGTATGGCAATAATGTAAATGAAAGAGGATTACCTTCTGAAATCCCTACTCCAGACAGTATAGATTATTGGGTTCATTCCCGAGTTAATCCATCCGAGCCAGGTGACAATATCAGTGACAAGTTCTGCTTGCTGCAAGCAAGTGGAGCAGAATCCCGAAACGAGATTAGTGACAAAGAAGGGGAGCCAGCAAACAATAAATACACCCATGACGATTCCCAGGGTTTTTGCAGCTTTCTTCTCTTTGGAAAACTTTGCGAGTTTGCGACTAATGCTAAAGTTTTTGAGATTTTTGGGAACAACACGCACAGAGTTAGTTCTTTGAACGGAGGATCCGTTGTCTTCTGTTTGCGGAGTGAGGAGAGCAAGTTGTCCGATGTCGTCACACTCGTCCGAGTTCTGGTGCTGAGGTGGCGGGTGCTTCCTAGCTCGGCTATTAATTTCTTGTAGCTGGTTGTTGACGCTGTTGGGTCCTCCGCCGCGGTGCATTCGGAGTGTGAGTTCCATGTCACCGTCGGTGAATTGCTTGGTGCCGAGTTTGAGACTCCTTGTTTGTTCGACGGCAGCCCGATAGATTCGGTAGTAAGTAAAGACCATGATGATGAGGGGACCGTAGAATGAGATGATGGAGGAGAAGACGAGGTAGCCCAAGTCATTTGTGAAGGGGCATTGGAGATCAACGATCGGGGTGTCCCGTGTGAAGCGCCACCAGACGATGGCGGGAAATGAGATCACACTTGAACAGACCCAGACGAGGGCGATGAGGTAGCAGGCCTTCGTCGTCGTCATCCGGGAGGGGTAGCTGAAGGGGTCGGTGATGGCCCAATAGCGATCCAGAGAGATGACACACAAGTTGAGTATTGAGGAGGTGGAGGCGAGGACGTCGAGGGAATGCCAAAGGTCGCACCAGTACTCCCCGAAGATCCACTTCTTCCCTATGACTTCGTATATGGCATGGAAGGGCATGACAACGAGTCCGACGAGACAATCGGCCACAGCCAGTGACGTGATAAAGTAATTGGTCACCGAGTGGAGGTACCTCTCCCTGGCTACGGCCAGGATCACCAAGGCGTTCCCGAAGACGGTGGCCGTGCAGAATGTAAAGAGGAGGACGGCGAGTGCGACGATATTGAAGTCATACAGTCTCTCGAAGGTGTCCGTCCCTTGAGTTGAGTTGAAACTGTTGTTATAGTTATCATAGCCATCGTCTCTCGTCGTCGATGGCCAAATGGTATAAAGGGAGCTCTCTGAGCTGCTGCTGCTACTTACAAATATCAAGTCTTCTGACTCGGAAGACTGCATCATATTCAAAACCTTCACGCTTTTCTTCTTTTCTATTCTCACTCTCTCCCCGTCGCTCTTTCTCTTTTCTCCTCTCTATTTCTTCTTTTACACTCTCGACTTTATATATTAATATACAAATATCTCTCTACTTACTGTACTATTTAGATCTTTTATTATATAATCTATTGCACGTATCCTCACTTCTTCTGGATTGTGACTTATGGGAATTGGAACAGAAACTGGTTTCTACTCACAGCAGCCGCAGCACCAGCCTGTCCTGTCTGCCTGCATCCTCCGCTACCTATATTTATATTCTATCTATCACTCTATCTGTATAATCAGCTAACTACTGTACCCACTACACTTTACTTTACATACAGAGCACAGACACTCTTAGTGTACTGTAGTGTAGTCCGTATAAATCTTCTCAGTCTCAGATAAAGATATTATGTATGTATATATGTATATTCAATATTCTCTGGTGTGCTGTGCACTGCACCGATCCTCACTTGGCTTGGTTTGGCTTGGCTGCCACCGTCTCTTGTCTTCTTTCTTTTACTTACTTACAATATATTTATAACATAGCGTCTCTCATCTTCTCTTTTCATATGTATCTTTGTACAATGGCAAACAGTTTCTATTCTTCGGATGTACGTTTCCTTTCGGTACACTACAGTCACTCGTGCACACAGACACAGTTAGAGTTAGCTTCACTCTTCCACGTCAACCGAATTCGAATCTGTAGCAAGCAGTTTTGTTTTACAGATAGTTTCACTTCACTAACTATACACAGATACTATCTACATAACTCTACTTATTATATAAGTGACTAAAGTACAGTATAGTGAAGTGTAGTAGTTAGTGTTACTGTTAGTAGTATGTACCTAAAACTAGGTTAGCTTTGTAAGAACCAAACTCTAATGTAATATTACATAGAAATGCAGATCGTCTGTTCACTTCTCTTATGTTCTAGCCTGTAATGTAATGTAATATTATGTATTGAACCATTGTGTTGCCAATCTAGGTCCTCCTCCTATAAATATATCCTAAATACTATCTCTCAATCTCTCCCAATAGTATATCTTATCTTCTGTATTGTGTTCTAATCGTAAGTAGTACAATAGTATGTATGTATCATGTATCAGTGATGAGTGTCGTGTCGTAGTCGCCGTAGTAGTGGTAACACCTCATGCTGAATGGCATTCGATGCCGATGCCCAACTTACTTATCCGTACATACATCTCTAATAATATAAATGGATATTTGAGTGCAGCTTCCAGTCAGTCAATAGTAATAGTAGCTATGTATGTATTTATATTGTATATTGTATGTATATGGCCAAGGAGAAGATATCAGTTGGATTGTATCGGATTCTTTGTGTATCTCCTCCTGCCAAGATTCAGAAAAGTCGGCTTCGTTCAAAAGAAAGTTCTTTGTCGAATCCTTGATTCTCCCATCTTAGATCTCTTCCCAGGCTCTATCTATGCTACTGCTAATACATAGCAGCGCATATATTTATATTTATATAATATGTATTTATATGCTTCTAGTACGTATTCGACCAACACCAAGAAACCCAACCAACCAGTTCCGTTCCCTTTGGTTCAGTTAAGCTCACGATCAGCTTCACTTCTCAGACAGACTTCAGTTTCAATCCAAAGGACATAAGTAGCCATGGAATACGTACTACAGTAGAGTACACATACATACGCTAGGATGGGCTAATGCTACTGAGATACGAGTGCAGGCCTACAGTACAGATACACGGAAGAATTCGAACGGCCTCAATCAATCACTAGCACTGGAACGAATGCCATCAAATGTGCGTCTAATGCCCATGCCATCTCTTCACTTCACTTTGACTTCACACTCAAATACATTGCAAATTCTAATTCCCAAACTTTCACAGTCTTCCTAAATGTCCTAATGCAATGTAATGTAAGTAATGTTCTCGCAAACCCGTGGCCTCCTCCTCTCACTTCTTCTTTCTTCTTCTCTTCTCTTGTCTTCCCTATTTACGCTGATGAGCACCGTTTCATGGCTTCAGCTCCTCTGGAGAAATGAATATACAGTCACATAGAATCCAACTACGACATCACATAATATCTATCATGTATGTAACTACAACTTATATACTAGAATACAACTTTCACCACAACACTTTATAGTTGTTACTTAGAAGTATGTACTACATGAACGAAACGAAGCAAACATTCCTTTGAATTAGTATGTGATGATGAGATCCGATACCAGATACAGTACAGATACAAGGAAACCCCGAATGAATGTAAAGTACAGTACAGAGTATATTTTAGAGATTCCTTTTTCTTCTTCACACGTATATACTTTATTTACGACGTGATTATAATTAGTCACTCTCCTGTGTATTCAATCTTCAAATGTCTTCAGCCAATTAGCAACAAATCGTACTTACGTGTAAATGGTTCAATCGTTCAATACTTTTAGTACAGTATTAACCAGACAATTTTACATAATCCTTTCACATTGTGTATTCCATCTTTATGTATCAGATGAGAATCAGAATGAGACCTGTACAAATAATATGTCAATACACAGTCTAAACTTACACTCACTATATTGTTGTATAGGGAAAGTGAGAGTTAAATTGCAGTAAAGTGCATACGTGGCGTGAGTAGCTATATTTTGTGAATTTTCCTGTTGTCCTCTCCTGCCGGGGGAAGTAAAAGAAGAAAGTTTACTATAAGAGTTATATAAGTTGGAAAGAGAAGTGAAAACAGTTTGCTTTCTTTGCTTCAGCCTTCCTTCTTGCTCATCTTGTCTTCAGTCTGCCAATTGAGAATTGGGAGGTTGTAGAAGCTGATGCTCTTCTTTCATTCAGTTCATCAATGACTCAAAGTCGCCCCAACTGACCTGAAACAAACGAAAGATAGAAAGGATCTCAACTAATGATCTTGGAGCAGAAGGTGCTCTCTTTCTTTGTAGAACTACTATTATATAGACTAAAGCTTAAATTGACTCTTTTACCTACCCCATGTGTACAAGAGTAAGTAAGTAGCTTACTTAGATATCTCTGCTCTGCCTTTAAACCTTACGTTAGTAGCCAAGTGAAGCCACGTCAGATTCTATTGCTAATAGTAAGTACAGATACTTCTTTTCATAGTAGTATCTCTACTGATAGTTTCAAGGCAAAGGGAAAAGGTAGTTCTTTGCTACGATGTGTGCTGTATGCTACTCTTACCTAGTTAGACAAAATAGAGTACACGTAAGGGAAAGGACAGGACAGGAGGAAGTTTCTTGTAAATACGTTATTTATGTTACTATTAGGTAGGTATGTTACACTTTATTTACCAAGTCAATCCAAGTTTCTCAAGAAAACAGCAAACGATCCCTGAAGATGAACTGAACACTCTCTCCAGTCAAACCAAAACAATTCAGGCTACACATCACACACAATACATACACAATACAACTCGATTGTAGTATATAATATATATTTTCAACTCTTTCTCTCTCTTTTCTTCTACTACGAGTATATGTCTATAGATATTCTAATATAGGTACATATATTCAGTTTCCATTTTCTTAGTATGAATGTATGAATGTGCTTGTGCACTAACGTGTAAGTAAGCAAAAGAGCTGCTGCTTCTCTTCTTCTTCGTCTATAAACTCAGTCAGTAGACGAAATGTGGTCTGGTGTGGACCAGACCCGACCAGAGAAGGCCACAGCAGTCCGTCGTCGTTGCTTTTGCTAATATTACATAATATACTACAGAATGATGCATATAAGGTAAAGTGGAGTACACTTGGTCGGAGGAGAAGTATTTCCCCTCCTTCTTCTCCTCTCACTCTCTGCCTTCCACTATCTGCTCACTCAGTTTGGTTCAGTCTGAGTGTACTATTTTATTGTATTTCCTTATAGTAGGTATAAGTAAGTAGGTACTTGTGTGTGTAGTTCCTAGTAAGAAGGGACATATATTTTCAGAAAAGCAAAGTACCTAATGTGGTAAGTAACTAAAAGGGAGGAAGCTAAACAGAAATGTGTTGACTATGATGTAGTGTACTGTATGTACCGTAAAATCCCCATTAAATAAATACTATTCTATGTAGCAGACTGAAAATTAAGATTAAACGAAGCTCGAATAATAAATACGCAAAATTAGGTCAATTGACCATGTTGGATGTGATTCTAGTGAGGAAAACACTACAATAAATATGCATATATTATAGGTATACCATAATAACAAGACTTTCTGAAACCTGTTGTAAATGTCCTAATCTGCTATGTTTGAATGGCAATGTCAATGGCAAGTGCAGAAAGTGTAAATATTTGCGAATAGCCTCACAATTTCAACAAATCCAGCAAAATTCATTCAAATCATGAAATATTATGGCTCCTTGGCAATTTTTTGAAATGAAATTCGGAATAAACCTTCCTCGAATAAACCTCTGGATATTTAATGTATATTTTACGGTTTAGGACTAGTATATGATGAGGTGCCTATTTACAGTCTAGTAGAGTATTGATATACAGGCACACAGAAAGATTGCTTTGGTTAGTTTGGCTTGGCTTTCTTCTTCCTGCTCCAGTTCAGTTGACTCGAGATGAGAAGGGTTGTTCCTACGTTGGAGTCTTGCTCTTCTGTTCTCTAGTATGGCATTGTGTGCCTTGACTTTGACTTACTTGACTGATCTGAGCTAAACTGGTATGGTATGGTATGCTTATGCTATGCTGCTGGAGAAAAGAGTTGTTTCCTTGAGTCGAGTGAGAGACTTTATATTATGTGTGTTATATAATATAATATGTAGTATACAAGAGTATATGTAGAAATATCTGTATAGGAGTGTTCTTCTCTGTTTTTCTCTTCTTACTTAGGTTAGAGTTAGTGTGCGAGATCTTCTATGCAAGCGAGTGAGGTTCTCTCACTCCACAATTGCCCCTAGAGATTCAATCTCACTTTTCCTCGCACTTCCTTCTCCTCTACTACTATCTTCCGCTCCGTGCCGTAGCCGTAGTGTAAGTGTAAGTGTAGTGCAGCTCAGTTCACTTGGGTTCCTCCGCCTGTCCTTAGTAAAATAGCGTATATTTGTATTATACTTCTTTCTGAACTATGTGTGTAGTGTGTAGTGAACCCTGTTCTTCTCTTCTATGTTGTTCTAACATATTACATATATGCAGAAGATGTGGAAGTGAACTGAAGAAAATCTCTTGTAATATTATGTAGAGTTTAAAGACATGGCTTGGACGTCTCAGAGCAGAGTCAATATGAGAAACAGGAGACGGGCAGATAGTCTTCCTCCTTTTAGAAAATCTATGTACATAGATGACTAACGGGAGGTAACCTTAGTAAATATAATACTTTTACTTTTCACTAGAAATCCGCTTCTCCAATGTTTTCCAACTATAAATATGATCAGGCTGGTTTGTTTTGTGAAAGTGCAGTAAACTAAAGGCAATTCACTTCAGTTCAGAGCTTCTGAGGGCAAAGAAGGCCAATTCAACTTCAGATCAACGCTATTGTCTCACATCACATTCACAATTATAATATAGAGCTAAAGCTTGTTTAAGTAGAAGGTAGATTCCCTTCCTTTCATTAGTGCATTACCATATAGTATAGCCAAAATAAGACTGCTCAAGACTAAAGACACTCCTTGTAATTAGGGACCTGAATATAATACGCAATCTTGCAATATAATGAATGAATAGCATGAAGAAGCCATTTAATACATAATTCTATTGTATCCCCTGTGTATGCTTAAATTTATTTATCTGACGTATCATATATACTTATTAAATGAAATATAATTTGGCTTATTACCCAACTCACTAAAGGGACCTTTGATCTTGCTACAGGCTGCAATTCAATTTAGAGCTTCTGTCCACGTTTGCACCATCTTCTAAAGTCGCCAGTCATTTTTAACACGTCACGTCAGTCCACTTTACACTTTCTGTAGGGAAAAGGATATACAATTATAAGTATTAGCAGAGACTGAGTTTTTTGACAGTAATACAGTTTACCTACATGTAATAATAGGCTTTCTTGGCTTAAAACAGCTTAAAGGACACAACACAAGTATTGTTAGTGGGTTGATGTTGATGACTCAACAGATATCGAATTATAAATCCGATTGATTCCTTCCTCGTTTCTTGGGAATATTGATCCCTATAATTTATAGTTGCTACAATACATAATACTACGGGCCAGGTAGGTAACTACTGATATTATATGACTACATAATAGACACATATTTGTATTAACTGCAGTTAGAATAGTAAATATAATGCAGAAGGGCGGCGGAAAGATAAAAACTGAAGTTAAGAGCCTACCGTCCCAAATACAAATATTATCAGTACTTCTACAATGTTTACGTTACCGCTCTATTGTAGTGCGGTCTGACTCTGACCTACTGTATCTTTCTAGCCATGAATTGCTTTCTACCATAACTGTATAAAAGAAATTCTGTCTGTTGTGCAGTGAGGCAAATGTTTACCGAAAGAAGAGATAAAATAGGGCAGCAGGAAAAGGAAAGGATATGCGATGTGATTTTGTGATGATGGGATCGGATGGGATCTATCTTAACTTTAGGGTGAGAGAGACGAACGAGTTATAACTTTTTTCTGGTCGACAATAGTATGGATAATAGTTTTGCAGTTTTGTTCAATTGTTTTTGACATACGGTCGACCACGTCCCGAAACCCTTTTAGTATCTATAGAAAACTCTCTAGAAGTACAAGAGTGTTTATAGTTTAATGTAACGTAAGAAGAATATGTATATAGGTAAATACACATATATAATACGTAAATCCTTAGTGCATCATACTTCAGGGTGTAAGATATTACTTTTGTACATCAAACCATACGGGCTTTCCATAACTATTTGCCCAATTGTAGATAAGGATAAGCTTTCGATGTGTCCATTCTATTTTACAAAGGCAAATGCAAATTTGCCTTATTCATGAAAGTATAATAGGTATAACTTCACATAAGTAGCCAATTGTTTTGATATAATGCACTTTTAAAAGTGGCATTTGCATAATGCCAAATAAATAGAATTTAGAGTGCTCAAAATGACAATAATATTGTAGTATATTTGATGTAATCACTCCCATTTTGACATTTCTATGCATTTTACGTATTTAATTGGAAGCTACAGTTTTCTCATTCAATGACGATGCGTCGACACATCAAATATTTATATTGCTTAGAAAAAAATAACAAAAAGTCACCTTCAATTTACTTGGAATACAAAAATAATGAAAATACTTGAAAAGTTTTGTTGGATGTTCGATGAAGAAGTTAAGTTGTGAAGGACCGCGCATATAGAGGCTGTATGTATGTACTGTGTACCTACGTGGTATATAAATAGTAGGCAGTAGGCAGTAGGTATTATTATAGGAAGCACGATTACTTATCATCATCTGTAGTGTTGTGTAGTGTTCTGTTGTTTAGTTGATGTTGTAGTAGCGTTGAAGGAACCTGTGTTATGTTATTTAACTCAGAGTTTGTAGTTTTTGGTGTCGTCCTCTCATGAACTTGCTAACTGCTCACATAGTATTGTTATATCTGAGAGGAGAAATGTCCCAAATGACTCAAGTTTATTGTTTAACTTTTCACTTATGTAAGTAGTGCCAGCCAGTACTAGGTATTGTATGTATGGAATGGCATGGCATACTTACTCTTTGCAGAATTCTCTATGTCAATATGAGTGAGTGAGTGACTGTAGGCTGTGGGACTTCAGTCTTTACTCTTTAGTACTATTTACTGTCCTGCTTGTTGCCTGTCCTCTGTCTCTCTCTCGGGTCTCGTCCTCTGCCGTGGAATGAACAATGAACAGATCAAAATCATGCAATGCACTTTAGTTATATAGTGCACTAGTAACAGAGCATAAATAATTGGAAGAAGGCATCCAACAACTTATATCTTTACCTACCATACTATAGTTAACAAGGAATACCATACACACATTGCATATATGTGTCATAGTCAAAAGCACCTTGATCAGTGTCCTACTTGTAACTAATTTAGCGAAAATTGTAAGTGTACAAACGTGATTGAGAATGATTTTTAATGAATTATAATCTATTTTCAATAGCATCTTATGTTCTATCATCCTCAAAACATTTCTTTAAAAGGGATTAATAATTCTTCACTTCACAGCAGCAACATTTTTCAAACGCATTTTTCAAACTAGCCTAAATCTCATTGATAACTTTCAATAACTGTCAATAACATTAGCAATTAACATAGGGATACACATCGACCCCTTAATACTCAGATTAGGAGAATGATATCCTGTGTGTTCTTGTGCCTGGCCTCCTCCTGGTGTATCTTTGTGACTACGATATTATGCATAGTAAATATGAAATATACCAAGGTACCTATGTACGATGGGATATTATTGACGTGGAATGGATTGCCTGGAATTAGTGGATGGACTCTACAGAGCTTTGAGTGGTGGACTATGATTCAAATGAACTGTCACGGCAGAGAGTGTTTGGATGACTGATTGACTGATTGTGAAAGTTAAATAAGAGTTTAAGTTACTATCTTTAATAATCTCTAGTGCTTGGTTAGTAGCTCTGTGTGGATGTTCCTATAATTATTAGTGTGCCTACAATAATGATAATACTACACCTACATACATTCTGTAGGTATGAAACTAAATTCCTGATTATCCTGAATCCTGCCGACACATAGCGTAAGTAAATAGCGATAGACAAAGCTGGATGCTTCGCGACCCTTTCTAATACGTACCTAAGCGCAGTGGATTTAATTCATTAAATGAGTATTATCGCTGTATTTCTCCCAGTTCTGGCTGATCTAATGCTTACAATTACAATACAGCTTACGCTATTCACAGTCTCACTACAAATAGTACGAGTAGTGGTTATTATCAATAAACATTTTAGTACCCACTCATTTATTAAATACGGAGGCAAACTACTGTTGCCTGTGAATTGTGAATATAACTAAAATACTACTATTACTAATCGCTCGCTATCCCTACTAATAATAATATAACAATCTTGCCAAATTCCGCTGTAGTACGTTTATAGTATATTATATTACTGATAGTTATATTTGTATTTGTACAATTTAGTCTTGTTTACCGCAAAAGGAATGTTTCCTGCTATTATTACAATAGTTATCCGTTCTAAGCCTGTTCAATCGTACCTGACGCTTATTTTAGTACAGATAAATACTACTGCAC
>JAQFYC010000966.1:0-42413 GCA_034694165.1 Tomocerus mixtus | reverse complement strand
AAGAGACTATAAGGGATATGAAATCCCTATAAGAGCTCCTATAAGGATGCAAAATTCCCTATAACTATAAGGAAATTGGGATTTTATAGGGCCAAAAGTGGTCCAGGCACTTTTACATTGGGGGGATGCGTTCTATAAGTTATATACCACTCTACTTTTACTTTACTTTATTTTACTTTACTTTACAACACGAAAGTATTTGTATTGATATTGCTCGCTCTAGTTTTGTCTAGATTTGCTCATTGTATACTTTAGGATCAGTTTCAGTCTTTAGTTGGCAAAATTTATTTATATAAATCTTTCGCGCATGTTCTCTACTTATTTATGTATCTATTTGAATCATATTACTTCTAAAGATATATTGCTACTTCCAACTTGCAACATCTATTGAAAGTGAGTTTAGCTTTAATATATTAGTTAAAAGGAGATGACTCAATGGAATATGAAAGTTCTCTATGATATTCAGCAGAGACCGCAAGAACTGAAGGAGATGGATGAATCAAATCGGACGGGGAATGAAAATGAGAATCTTGTGCCTCACTATTGTACTGTATTTATATCTGCTTACTCATAATACGTACATAACAAATGTGCTTATTAAGATTTCAAACTCTTGAACGTATATAAGAGACATTTCTGTTTAGTACCTTACCTAGTTTTGTTAGTTGAAGTTGATGTTGATGTATTTATGTAGGTATCTGTGTTATGCAATACGTTAGAGTTGGAATTACAATTTGAAATATTTTAGAAGATGCCTACTCAATAATAATAAGTCAACACGCAACTCGACGCAAGCAATGCAATCGAGTAAGATGTAACATGTCTTAGGGCGAACTTTGAAATGATTGTGTTTTGCATTGCTTAACATAACGTAAGTATAAGATGCTAATGGTATATGCGAATTTTCTATTAGTAGAAGCATGGTAATCGGGAAATATAATGGATAAGGTGTGTATAGGCATTAAGTAATAGGAATCCAATATATTATGTGTATAGTATGTAATATGTAATACAGAAATTGCAAGGATTCACAAACAACGTGGATTTACTTACTTAAGTAAAGTATGTGGTTCTTAAGGATGTAGCTTATTATAATGGTATGCCTATACATATGTTTTGTAACGTATGTAGGATATGTTAAGTTTACGTATATGCGGATGTTCCTTGTTAGGTTAAGTTATTTAGTTGAAGTATAAAGTAGTAAGTAATAGTAATAAGTATTAACTCTGAAGCTTGTTTGTAGTTTGTTGTATCAGTTTCTTAGATAGGTAGTAGGTAGCTTAGCTAGTATATTTCATAATAATGGGAGGATGGAAATACATAGTTAGCAATCCAGTGTAATAAGTAAGGAAAGGAGAAGTTGAGGATTTGATGCATAGCTAAAGGTGACGCTTCTGGGGAATAATAATTTTGAATTCAGTTCAGTACAGAGTTGAAACGAGGAGACGAACCAAACCTTGGTCTTCCTTTTCTTTACGTTTTCTTGTTTTGTCTTCGGGAAAGCTTACTACTTACTATGTGATGTGAATTGAATGCAATCCTTTGCAAAATGTGGTACGTTGATGTATGTATAATATTTTATATAGATATTATACATGTATAAGTACCTGCCACTTCAGAGCAGACAGTTAGACGATTCTTTCCATTTTGCTGCTCGGTTAGTTTTCAGATTTTTCCTATAACTTATGAAACTTATGAAGGAAATGTGAAGTGAAGACGGAATGGATGAAACACATAATATATCTTTTGGTGCATATTCCTGTAATATTTATACACTATAGGATACAAAGGAATTTTCTTTGTAGGTGAATGTGCAACGTATTATCGTCATCATAATTCCTTGTATTGCATTCTATTGTACGTGTTGTGTGTTTTAGTTGGGGATGCCAGTTTTATTTGGCATTGCATCGATTTCTTACGGGCTCTTGCTTTAGAATCAACTCTGCTCATGTGAGTTTCATACAGGTTAGAGGTTACGAGAAACTTTGGATTTTGCCACATACTGAATTGTGTTATTTTGTTTGTTAGATGGATGGATTCATTTGCTACACAGAACTCTGTCAATTAGTCATATGGCTAAGCAGCTAAGCTTAAGTTAAACCTGAAGCAAGTCTTAACCTAACCAAACCACGTTAATGCAAATGCAAGTCGGGTTTTCCTGCACCAACATTATACTCATACTACGTACACCTAATACATATGTGTATATGTAAGATAGTATCCTTTGTATATTTATTTTCTACATATATGATGAAAATTGTCTCGAATAATAACTAACTGGGAGAAGGGAGAAGACAGCGGAGTACAGCGGAGGAAACTGGTTTAGGTTCTTCCCTTGTTTACTTGAACTGTCGATGAGTGAGCTTCTTTTGGTTTACAATCCTTTTCTCCATTAATTTGTCTTAAAGAGGCTCCTTGTTAAAATAGAATACTAAAATTGTTAAGTAGATTTACAAAGGAAAAAACAATCAATAACTACAGTCAACAGTATTAAAGATTATATTATTAATTGATCTGTAGGTACTATTTATTGACAAAAATTATATTTCAGTAGGAATAAAATGTGCATGTCAATCTGTCTATATCTTATTTATATTTTCAGATTATACTCAAAAACGATTAGAAAATAAAGCAATTATTATTTGCATAGTAAATATAGTTGAATTAATCAAAGAAAATTGCAAATGGGCAATTAAGGAGTAATTACCTCGATTTCCCTTAAATTTTTGAATATTTTAGGCAGTAGTTTCCTAATTGTAGGTAAAATAGACGTCAGCCAATGTAGTTTGAGTTGACTTATATTGTTTGATTTAATTTGGCATGGGTTTTCTTCGCTTAAGCTGCCATGTCATCAGGATTGATGTGGTAAATGGCTATATAGTAGCAGTATAGGTATGTAAATGTAGATAAATGTTAAATGTAAATCTGTGGAAGAAGGGAAGAAAGACAAAACAAGATGGATAAACTATAGAAATACAAATAACATACGTAGCATGAAGGTAAATACATTCCCTGCTTTGTTCTCTTATGTTTTGCTCTGATGATCTGCAGGAATGCGTAATTTACATTTGTAGTATCTATCATCTTACAATACAATTAGTTAGTGAGCTAACAAGTAGTTCCTCTTACTTATTTACCTGCTCAGTTGCTTCGCTTGCTTTGCATAGGGTTTCGTTTGTGTTGCATTTGCATTAGATTACATTGCATGCTTATGTATAGTTACCGAAAGAAAAAATTATAAAGTAAGTGAGGGAAATAGGGATGCATTTAAAAATCTCTCTCTCTGTAGACAAACAAGCTTCAATTCTCTCCTCTGTTATAATATAATGTTTACAACATTATTCACTGATTACAGAGAGCATGTTAGTTATTAGATCCATTCCACATTCAAATTGAGCTTTACTTACATTTTCTCATTTTTATTCGTGAAATCATGCACCATTCGTCTACCTAACTTACGCTACTCTTTATACTCCTCCTGGGCTGTCGAGCCTTGTCCTGCTACATCAATCAATATCTATCTAACATTACGTAAAAGTGCTTAACTATCTCTTCAACTGCACCGGTAAGGTAACTAAATAATGAAAGATGAAACCCATATCTAAAAGCAAGAGTCGGATATGCATACATTTTTTCCCACAAATAAACTCTTCAGATAAAACAAAACTTTATGCAAAATTAGTTCAATAATTGTTTTCACAACTTTCAATCAACTTTTCATATTTGTTGTCTCATTTGGTTTTTGTCTAATCTTGTTAAGGGGTACTTTGCCTATTTTAGGGTTATAATGCACCGAGTGTCGTTTTCAATAATTTATGCAATTTTTGAAATAGACAAATCTGTATTCAACGAAAATTTACAAGAAATTCCATGTTTAATTTCTCCAAATTTGTCAAATTTTTTGTCAATTTTTTCAATAATTGATTTTTGAAACTTTGAGCGAGATTCCCACAAATGTTACGGGATTAAAAATGAACACAAACAAAGATAATTAAATGCATCTAAGCATATTTATTTACATGAAAAATCGAAAGCCATTCTTTCGATTCCTTGTGTGGATATATATATTGTATTACCATACATATCCGGGCCCTGGTCAACTCAATATTTTCAACATAAGTAAAATAAAGTAAAAGATCAGCTCTGCAGAAGGCAATTATAAATTATGGATTATAATTAATAGTTTTGCATATATCGACATGATATCTTATGTATTACTTATACATTAGGATCTTTATTCATATTTATATTCCAATTAGTTTGCTGTCCCTATAAGAAATATTGTTGACCCGACTATAACTTTGCTCCTGACTGATTACTATTTTGTTCAATTAAGTTTCCAAAGTTTCACAGAAGCCTTTACATGTCCTGTGTTATAAAAGAAAGATTATTTTGTTCCGTATGTATGTAAGCAGTTTGTTACCTATTAGCTACACATAGAGAGCATTTTTATTTTACGTATAAGTATGTTGATTTGATTTGACTCGAGTCGAAGTCAAGTCAAGTCAGTTGACTTGACTTGACTTCACTTTATTCCACGCTAGAACTATTTATCTCTCTTCATCGCAGAGTTCTTTGGCTTAATTTCATTTAATTTCCAGTTGTCGATGATTTCTTAGTCACGATTTGGGAGCAGTAAGTACGCGTAGTATGTAGTCACATCGCAGTCAGGTTCTGTCCTGGCCTGGCATGGTCTGTCGTCTATGTCTATGTAATGTCTGCATGGTTTGCTCTTGCCTGGTCTGGTCTGGCTTGTCCCGAATTAAATATTAAAGAGAAACTCTATCTCACTCATTTGCTTTTAGTACCAAATATTCTATATGCTACGCATCTATCCTTTATTCACTAAATAATAAATTAGTTTACTTCAACTTGGCATGTTCGACCAAAATATTTACTACGTGATTAACTAACTTCCTTTCGCTATCTGTTTTCTTTTCTATGTCTTTACCCTATTATTACTAATTTATAAAGTTATCGAGAAAAATACACTTCATTCATTTCTTCCTAAATGTTTCTCTAGAAAAATTGTTACCTACTTATTGCCTATATTGACAAAATGCGGTTTATTAACGGATAGGCTGAGTACACATATTTTAGTGTAGGAAACTATAAGGGGAAACTCAAAGGTAAACATTTCTACAAAAACAACAACTTTTAAAAGTCTTTTGCATTTTGCTTCTTATACATAGAATGCATATAAGCTCAATACATGTGTTAAGCATATATGTTACGATGATCTCCTATTTATTTTGTAATCGTTTAGCATTTAAGATGCTATTGCAATATTTGAAATTGAAGCAGTGGTGACCTACACATATTTACTTTATAATTTAAATATTGAGTTGCAATAAAACTTTTCGCAGTTTTCAAATTCTCATATAAAAGTGAAGTTAAGTGAGTGAAACACAATAAAAGGATTAGATTGCTGTCTACTCATCGTCAGCACTTAAATATACGTTTTTATCTTAATTCCCCTGCCTTGTTTGCTAACATTGTAAGCAGGTAGACAAAAAGGTGAGTAGCAGTAGGTACATAACATAGTAGCTATAGGTATGTGCAAGAACAAGATATTAAGTAGCAGGTAGATGAAAAGATAAATCATGAGTATGAAAACACACTTATTATTGCAAATCAGGAGACTGACAATAAGTAGATAGGATACATTATAATAGAATAGAAATAATAGATGCACATGCCATCAACATGCTCATAGATTATAATAAAAACGTATGTATGTAAATATATAAGTAATAAGCATACCTACCTAGTTGATCGGGTTCCTTCTAATCATTTTATTCACTTGCATTGCATTCTATTGCTATGCAAAGTATAGGATAATATAACAATCACACAATGCACATCGAAGGTGCACCCCAGTGTTTTCATTTGTACATAATACGTGTGTGTGGTTTGGTTTCCTTTCCCTTACGTTCATTTCATTGCTTGTTGGCTTACTTGCTTGGATTCACCATTAAATTGTTTGATCAAATTGGTTTGTAGTATTTGCATATGAGCTACCTCACATAAATAAATACATAAAATACAAAACTAACTATATGTACGTCATAGACATAAGATATATCAGTCAGGAATACCAAGTCGAAATATACTGTCTAAGATTATAGCTGCTCTACAATATATTACAGTAGTTTATATAATCAGTCAATAAGCTTACATAGATTAATTTGCTCCTCTTTGAAAATTTGTCCATTATTTAAAATCGAACCTGAAAAAACTAAAAATGTGCCTAAAAATCAAATAATATTCACTAGAGTTTGCCTAACACTTATTGCTTTATTACCCAATATCATTTTTGACTACGACATAACCCATCAAATAATATAAAGTAGTTATCTATGTAAAATGTAAAACATATCTATCGAGATAAATTTTAAGCAAGTAGCTATTGTATTACAAACTAGAATTTACAATCTACCTACTACCTACTACCTACCTGGCTTGATCTCTGTCCTGTAAAGCAAATGCAAAACACTGTCATGTAAATACAATACCAGCAAACACTTCCAATCGATAGCTGAAGTAGAATTGAATTGAAATGCATAACAATTTCCGCAGAATAGTAGTTACTTAAGTTAGTTAGTCTGCGAGTGAGTGACTGTGGCTCTGACTTTAAGCTTTGCTTCACTGACTCACTTGATTTGACATACTATTTATCTGTAATTTAGCTAGTCAGAAGACAGATAGAGATAGACTAAGCAAAACTAAAGTACATTGTGCATTAGATACAATATCAGTCGACAGACAGATGTGAATCCATCTGGCTATAAATCTTCAGCAGAAATCAAAATCAACAACAAAGATAGTTAACAGGATGATTATTCCCCTTTATTTTATTTTATCGCATAGAAGAAGCATTCATTGTTACTTACATAGAACATTAGTACATGTCTATCTATAATGTTATCTTGTGAAATGGCAAATAAGGGTTAGGTATTCATAGTACGTAAGAATTGCTAATGTCAAGAACTGAAACTGAATTTAGTAGGTATAGACTTCGATCACTTACATGCACAAACTCACTCGCATCTTTCTTTCGGCATGTTATTCCTCACCATTAGCACTTTGAACAATAAGTATACTTTTCCATTACGTACATGTAAGTACATGCGTACATATAGGCATAGGTAGTTGTTTTATAGAAAGCAAGAGTATTATATATTGTATGTAACTAGAAGCTAGAACACTTCAACAAAGTAAAATAGGATGAGCTGTGGAAGTGATGTGGATGTGGAGTGCAGTGGCAAGCTTGTTATGTTATACTTTGAATTATTCAGGCAATAAAAGATAATATGTAGAAACACTCCATGAATATTTATCGGTGACTTTGTCCAAGCAGTTTAGTTGGACTTCTAACTTATCTAGTTTTCCATTATATGTAACAAAAAGTTGTTGCACCTAGCAGTATGTATTCCGAAGACAATTTTTTGTTTGCTTATCATTAGCAAATAGGTACTTCCATCTTTTGATTTTGCAAAACCTTTAATTCATTTAAAGAAACTGATTTA
Source organism: Tomocerus mixtus (assembly GCA_034694165.1). Lineage (NCBI taxonomy): Eukaryota > Metazoa > Arthropoda > Collembola > Entomobryomorpha > Tomoceridae > Tomocerus > Tomocerus mixtus. Next base: position 34,884 of record JAQFYC010000966.1, on the reverse strand, counting down.
CAGTTTATCTCGTAGGTTTTACTTTTACACATAGAAAGATACATTTTCAATTTTGTGCTAACGAGGTGCAAAATACCTGATTAGCTACATAAATGTAAGTGAAAGTGCATTACTTAAGTAATTTAAGATTCAAATGCTTATTAGGTGAACAAAAGCAGCAAAGTTAGTATCTACAGATAACAGCCCATTTGGTATTCCTATCTGTATGCTTCCTTTATTTTGATAATTTTAATTTTCGTTAATAATAATAAGAAGAAGTACTTAAGTAATTCATATTCGCAAAAACAAGATATTTGCCAAAAGATTCCTACAACGATTTTTTGAATATTTCCAGGGTTAATTTGACTGCTATGGTGTTTCTTACTTAATTTACCCTGTTACGTTACTAACTGAAACTCAGCTGGATTCCCTCTGACGAGATAATGATTAGATTGTATTTTATTATACTTCATTACAATGTTATCAATCGTATTGTATATGTATAAAGGATAAATAAAATAATAGTCGAATAGTTTGTAAGTAGTTTGCCTGTGCTGAAAGTTAGTTTGAGCTTGGAGTCTAGTCTAGCAGGGAGGATAAAAGAATTATTTTGCAAAAGTATATAATTGCAATGTAATTTCAATTTGAATTGTGAAAATAAGTAATAAACTTTTGTTTTATTATAGTATTAGGTATACCTATATAGTTAGGCTATATCTATCTCTTTGTTCTTTTTCCTTATATTTGAAATTGAAGTATCCAGGGGAGTAGTAATTATTTGTGTGTATATAGATCGTGAGTAGAGTTGGACTGCCTGGACTGGCATAGTGTGGCATGGCAAGGTCTGGAGTGAAATGAAATGGAGTTCAGTTGAGTATCAGTGGGATACTTTCTATAAAAATGGGAAAGAGGGACGGTGTTAGGTTAGCATGTCTATTCTATTCAGTTAGCTTAACAAGGTAGGTAGTACCAGTTAGTAGTTAGCTAGAATCAAGTAATAGTTTATGTATTATTAAGCTAGGTTAGGTATTAGGTAGCTAAAAAGGAATGGGATGGAATAAGGAGCTTGTTTGTGCTGGAAAATTTTCTATTGTTATGCTATACGTTGCAATACCTATGGTTATGGTGTTTGAATGTTATGTAGTTATTTAGCAATAACTTAGCTAAGGTAAGTAATAGTATAAGTATTTAGTAGGCATGGTAGGAAGATCGTGCAAAAAATTTTCGCATGGAGTTGACTGGAATGAATTGGAATGGCTTGCTTTTGCTTTTGCTTTGGTGATGGTGAGTGAAGCCTGTAAGCATACAGGGTTGTCTAACTTGAGAAAGAAAAAGGATTGGCTTATATATATACATTTGTATGTATTATGTGCGTTTATGTACTTTTAATAAATAATACATACATACATACACACATTGCAAATTTGCAGACTAAGGTATGCAGTTTTTTGTTTTATTGGTATTCAATTGTAGTTTGTCTGCTAAGGTGAAGCGAGATGCAGCACTAAGAAGACAGGCACAGCCAACACAATGTAAATAGGATACACCTCCTTATATCAACATGTTTAACTTGCATTACCCATTTCTTCAACTTCTTTGTCATTTCTCGAAATAATAATGTTGGCTGTCTTGTTTTGGGGCTGTAGCTCCCATCTGACAGTTTATTCCTACTTATTTACTTTAATAGCAACCTGGGATGGGAACTTCCTCGTTTAAACGTAATAATAATTGCATTTCATTGTCTTTCGCCAATTTTGCAGCGCAATGGCTAAATTCTAAATAAATGAATGAGCAATTTTCTTTCATACGGTAATTGATATTGCATATGGGTATTTTGCAACATAATAATGCACAATTTTAGCAGGTAAATTCAATTGTTAACCAAATATTTAGAGCAACATTGGGGAAAATATCAACCATTTTTTTTACTTATTAAAAAGTCCTTATTCAATATGAAGCAATACGGTAATTATTTGCCAATTATATAATAAACAGATTACCCCCACAAAAAAAGTCTCTTTTGTGCAGTTATTTGGAAGTTGCGAAAAAATGCACACGTATGTTTTTTTCCAATGTTGTAAGCATGTACCTTGCGGGATTCATAAATGAGTTGTATTTAGCTATTCATTACTATGTGCGAAAAATATTTGACCCCTAAAATAATTTTTGCAAAGAAAATATCTAGCAATTTGATGAAAAAATGCTGATTACAATAATCTGAAGTTAAGTATGCGAAAAAGTGTTCAAAATTATTAATTTTCGTAATTTATGGCATGCACTTAAGTATAATTTAAAGATTTTCTAGCCTACATGTTCTAATCCGTGTACTGCACTGCACCCAGTCCGTACTGTTTACTGTAGTGACTGGATATGCTTCCAAAAGGTTCTCTACAATCTACATACATGGTTTTGCTCATATAAGTAATAGAATAGCACAAAGCACTAAAGCTATCTTCCCTGATGAAATATTTCTTCTCGCCGAAACAAAGATTAATTACTGAGTTTTGGCGAGCAGCTCCTGAATACAAGAAAAGTAAGTATTGTTCACGAGGAACTACATTGTTCACGTCGTGTCATCATTTGTACTGAGGAAAACAGCAAGAAACATTACCTTTGAAATCACTTATTATTGTATTTGTACACAATACAATACACCATAACACATCACATCACAATATATTCCTTCTTTAAGAACAACATTACTAACATGACATATTATTCTAACTAGACTGACTATCATCCTCATACATTCTTTTTACATATGTACTATGTACATATCTTAGCTAGCATTTAGTAATGTAATGGAATACAAAGTACGTGCATTACTGTTCCTGTAGTTTTTTCTTTTTCTTACCCATGTATAAATTAGCATTACCTAGATGTTTCTTTTTCTTGGTATGTAGCTTAATGTAATGTAAGTAGTAAAGTATTATATGGTTCAGTACATTTAATGTAGTAATTCAGCAATTTTCTTTTGCATGAACCTTGTTAGCGATTTATTATGTTAAGCATTCCTATCGTACATACTGTAGTACATACATACTTCGATATTTCTTTCACATAGTCAAGTCAAGGTAACCATACTTAAGTTAACTAGGTAAACCAAACCACATCAAACCGCAACACAGAAACAGACACCTTTGTCTTGTTAGCCAAAGTGAAATACTAAAGTAAAGTAAGTAAGGAAAGCATTTGAGCAATCTATATAGTAATACATATATAAAAGCTACAATACAAAATACAAACCTCCGCCGAGTGAAAAACTCAACAAGTCACATACCCGCCGAAGGCTTTAATCAAATGTAATCTTTCATCCGTTTAATTAACCCTGAACATAGTTAGGTAGTTAAGTTAGTTACCCATTGCAATTGCAAATTATCCTCCTTGCTTTGTCTTGCCTTGACTAGCTCAATCCAATCTGAATAGACTTGTTATCCTCTTCAAAATAAATACTATACTAGTATCTACTATCTTACATACAACAACTTACGGAATTTGCAAACTAACTAAATTACATTAGATATCTACATACTTTATGTGTGCACAACCAAATCAACCGTCAAGAGTACCACTATCTTAACTATATACATCTATGTACCGTAAATTACTAATTTAAGTGTGATAAAGATTTTTTCAAACTTATAAATTATTTGCAAAAGTAGAGAATTAGTGTTATATTATAGTAGTAGGTAAATTAATTTAGTATAAGAAATATACGAAAAGAGTTGATGAGCTAACAAGGAGGATTTTTATTTGCAATGTGTTAAGTATATGTATGTACTACATTCTACTGTGTGTACAGTAATTCAGGTGGTTAGTTAAAATTAGTAAGTGCATTCCAGCAGCCTTGCCCATTAGATTGTTGCATTGACATGACAGTAGCAATAGGAGCACGAGTATTCATACTTGTGTGCATGAAAATGAGTAATTTAGTATTTGCTATGAAGTTAGACAGACAGATAATACATATTTAACTAGTATTTGTGTTCATAATGTGTATCTTGACTTGTTTCCCATTGTATTAGCATTAAGTGGACTATCTTGTGGCCTGGTCTGGTATGACTTGCATTGCAACAAGTAACAGTCCAGTCGAGTTTTCTCTACATATTTGTACGTACGTAGTACATTGCAAACTAAAACAAATGTAGACAGCCAAAGCAAGAGAAGACAACCGGTTAGGCAGTTAAAATCTGGCAGTTCACTGCAGTCGAGTTGAATTGGATTCTTATATACCTTTTCCACATATATAATACTATGCATATGAATTAGTTTTGTGCATATATGTATACCTTTGCAAAATATAGAGATTTAAAGCTATAAAGAGTTGAAATCAGTTTAGTTTGCGTTTGCCTAGTGGCTTTTTTGTTTGTAATCTAAAGTATCTTATATTCTGTATAGGAATACGTTTAGTAAGTTTGTATGGTTAAATAGTGAAGAACATTTCATATCTTTGATATGATCATCAGAATATATGTACTAGTATAAAATAATATCATAATATTTGAATCCTTAAGAATGCATAAACCTGAGTGAGTGAATCAAGATTATAATGTTATTTGCCTAATACGACGGTATAATCGTATAATGCTATTCATATGCCAACTCAAGGGAAGAGATAGTGATAGGGATAAATTGAATTGCATTACTTAGTTATAGTTATGTACTATCTGTATGCACGTCTATTTATTATAACTACCTATGTATTTAAGTAGTATCTAAAGGGTAAGTCAAGTTATGTTATGTATGAGCGTTTGTGTTCTGTTGTGGTTTGGTGTGTTGGGATATGAGGAGTCTCACAATAACTTAACAACTCTAAACTACACAACAAACATAACGCAGAGTAGTTAACATGGACGAAGGTGCAGAGCAATTATTTGAGGCATTCGATGGAAAATTATTATGTGCAAGATCTGTTAATATGCAATCGCTTTTCTCGGCAGGAATTCCTTAACTTGACTTGACTTGACTAACTACAACTACCTACTACCTACTACCTACGATACCATAGAACCAGACTAGACCAGACCAGACCACTTGCTATGGTACTATATACTATGTATTCACATTATTATCATTTCAAGTCCAAGCAAACAAAACACAAACGAAACCACGCAGGTAAGGCCAGGCAAAGCCATCCCAGGACAAGTCATGTCATGCCAGGCCTTGTTATACAGAATGGCAGCAGAGCATGGCATATTATGGCAAACGCTACACTCTTCGAAGCTACTCCATGCAGAGTTAGCTGTTAGTTGTTACAATCAAGTCGAAGTAAACCCTGGCTTTACCTACTCTTTTCTTATTTCTTATGCTTACTTACATAGATATAGACACTAACTACCTACCTGTATATTTTTTGAATTATATATTGCAATCTAATCTAAGTTAATGTAATATTTATACTAAAATCTTATCTAATGCTGGAAAATAAAGGATTACATACACTACTGTGGATTTATCTGAGTAGGCATAGTATGTATATCTGTCACAGTCATAAATGTATCATTTCTACATAACATAACGTGACAAGGGCTCTAGGTTTGTTACTTTTCTAACCTACTTTAATAGTACAATATTTAAAAATCTACTACAGCACTGAAAAATTGTTAAATTGATGAAAGTGCTGACTTTATTAGTCTCTCATTCCATTCATCAATAGAATTTACCATTTCTATGCGCTTAAAATCAGAATTTTTGCCGAAAAATGTCAATATATTTAATCTCCGACTTTTAATATTAATTTTGAGAAATTGCAATTTCTTGCCGAACAAGTTTTAATCAAGATTTACGATTAACTCATTTGTAAATGACATTACAGGTGTTTTACCAGTTCTAATAATAAAAATAAAGAAGTTCTAAATTTTTGCTTTTAGTTATAGGTTCTTTCGTATTTTCTGAATAGTATGATGACAGTGTGTGACTACGACATACATACATACATATATGCAACAAAAGTCCTGTCCGGATTCTTATTACTTAACTACTGTAGTGTAGACGTCTTGTGTGAATTGTTATGTGTAGCAGTTTTAGTGTTTCTCCACTATTGTATTCTTTCTCTGTAGCTAGACGCATATTATGTACATAGAATTAGATTGTAGGCTTGTAGGTAGGTGTGCGTTCAATTCTTTAGTGTAATATAATAATGTAATGTAGTGATTGTTCATATGAGATTAAGTATCTCATATCTGTAGTAGTAAACTAGAATAAGTAGAGTAGTTGCAAGGAGTTGGGATATTATGTATTAAGAATGGATTGCTTACCTTGCCTGCCTTGCTTGCTCTCGTTTGTTTAGTCTGTAATAGTGGGACTGGGACTGGGCTGGAGAACATTGCAATGCAGGTTTTTTCATTATTCTTATTATTCGCCTGGAATTGCTTTATAGTTAAAGCTAGTTGTCTTGTCTGGTTTGGAATGGACGGGAGTGTGAGCAAGCTTCCATCATCCATCATACATTATCATATCTTATCAAATCAGACTTCTTCAACTCGGGTTTGGTGGTGTGTGCTTTCGTTTCGTTGCGTCTGCTGCCTTTTGCTCAGCTCCTTCTTCATTCTTTATAGACATAATGTTATTATTGCTCTGTACGTACTTATTATTATGTGTAGCTATTAACATTTCCTTTTCTTTACTATCCCTATCTATCTCTTTCTAATATAATTTATACCTAGTTGTACTACCTAGTTAGTAAGGTAAGAAGTAAGCACACAGTACAGTAGTCTGATTTCTTATTAGCTTTGACTTTTCCCATGTGTTAAGTTATACTGCCTACTGCCTACATACATTAAATTAGTTTGGTAGGTTGGTAGCTAGCTTCACTTTGTTTTATTTTACATTTACATTGCATTAGGCAGGATTAATATTGTTTGTATGCAATGCAGTGAATGAATGATTAAAGTAGTGGTGTTGGTGTTCGTGGTGTTGGGTTGGTTTGGTTATGTGGTGGGTAGAAGTTATATTGTGTGTGTATAAGATCTTAGATATTGATATTACATACATAAATGTATATAACTTTGAAATTGCTAGCATTCTACATACATAATATTATTCATAGAGCCACTTGTACTTGTGACTTTGACTTTATTCTCGTTTCTTCTTACTTAATAGGAGGAACTGAAGAAATAATAAATTTCTATAGTATTTATATGATAAGTAGAGATATGAGTGTGTTCATAGTTTGTATATAATATGTATGAATATGTATAACTGGGCCGGTTTCAGTTCTCTTGCTTAAGTACACATGATTAAGAGGAACGACTGTAATCATTGTGATTAGGAAAGATCCATGTGGTTCAAGTTTCATCTACTTTCCGACCCTTTAGTTTTATAACGAGGTTTACCTTCTGTTCACTGCTTAGCTCTGAAATTTATTTCCCTGTGCTTAGTGCTTTTGCTAGTGCGGTTTATCTTAAAGCTACAGTGCAGTGTAAATGCATTGTGGATTGTGGCTACACAATATTCCACGAAATTCGCAAATATTTGCACAAAGGAGATTTAGTGGGGGTCTCCACTTAAATGAATATTAAATGGGCTAAATATGCCACTATTAATTGCACATCACAAGACAATTAATCATTACGAAGGAAAGCAATGCGACAAGTTATCTGTTATATTTATTGTTAAAAGCTATTTATACCCAAAGGGTTATATATTTAATTAGGGAACAAAGTTAACATCTAGTTAGAAAGAAAAGATAAATGCAAACTACCTACTTTTTCACATAAAATGTGTAAGAAACTGGAAGCAGGAAAGAAATAGTAAAATAAAGGTGATACAAAGTAGTATTAGTTATTTAGTGATAGTAACTCAGAAACAAAACGTTCTGGATCTCTATTTGTACTAGTATGAGTTGATTCCTTCCGTTTACCATCAAACTATAAAAGGATGATTGTCCTCACGTAGAGTTTACGAGGCGATAACTCAGTCTGGGAAAAAATTGTTTAACTTACATTGGATTGCCACATTACATTACATGAGCCACCTCACATTCACATCACTGTAACATTTCAGCCTTAGAGTTCTACTTCTACTCTCAGTTTATGTATGGTACAGTGTATGTTGCATTGTATTGTATTGCAGTAGTCTCAGTCACAATATGTGTGTCTTTTTGTGTGTTTTACTACTATATTATAGTAGAGTAGAGTAGAGTATGCAGTAAGCTATAATATTTTACAATATGGATGTAAATTATGAGTTGGTTGTTTCTATAGATTTATCATAGCACAAGTTGGGTTGACTGTTTCCTTTTCTTACTTACTTTCTTGCTTACTTTACGGTTACACTTACACTACCATAGAACTATACATAAATACATTAGATTTTCTGAAGAAGGATGAATAAAGTTGAAAGTAAAGTTGAGTGTTATGTGTGCATTATACATGTAGATAGCTATATAGCTTCTATATGCGTTTTTACACACAGTAGTATCTAGAAGGCAGTAGGTATTTAAATTTTTCCCTTCCTGAAAAGTTTTATTACTTGTCAAGTCTGGTTTGGTGTAACCATACGAAAAGTTATGAGAGCTAAAGAATTTTTTCCGTTCCGTTCGCTTGTAATTTTTGTCTTTTGGCAAAAACTTGGAAACTTGATTGTGTAGTAGTATTAGTACATATAGAGATACGTAGTATAGTGTTTTATAGGACGCATCCATAATGTAATGTATGTTGTAATGTTGAAAATAAAATCTTTATGGATTCTTCTGTGGTCTGTATTGTGTGTGGGTAGTCTGTGTCTACGAGTTTGTTCTAACTCATCATCTCGTTAGTAGTCATTTTCCCTCGTCTCAAATGAAAGGGAGAGCATCTTAAAACAAATAGCTAAGTGTACTGTGGAAATGTAGCTATTATTTAGCATTACCCCCAAAAGTCGAGATAAGTAAGTAAGTAAGCTAAGTACGATAGTATACCTACATACTTACTCACCTTTAGTTTAAGTTGAGAAAGACGAGGGAAACAAACTATGAATTGGACTTACACTGATTACATAGAAGAAAAATGCTGTATGATTAAAATCTAATACATACATAAGTACTTGGTCTGGTTTGGTAAGGAGTATAAGGACTGCCTTATTTATATTTGTATTAGTACGAAGGAAGGTACCTAGTTTGTTAATAGGTAATATCCTGTGTTCCTAACTACTACTTTTACTTAAGTAATATAGTCAACTCAACTTTTTTAGTATGTAGTATGTATAAATAATATAAGAAATGAATTGCCTAAATGTTTATGGGCTTTTGTGTTGTAGTTAGTTGTAGGATTTGTTTAATGTTCTATAGTGTAAGTCTAATGTAAAGTGTAAAGTAAAAGTTTAGGAACGTATATAAATTCCTTAAGTATAAGTGGACGGGTAATTTTTAGTGTAATGTTGAATGTAATGCAATTATTATGATTATGATTTTGCATGCTCTCACGGAGGTTGAGTTGAAACAGAGAGTTGCCTTCACTTGTTTTGACTTGAGTTATCGCGAGCTTAATTTCACTCTTTTACTTACTTACGTACATAACATACTTATGGCAGAACCACGAATTCTCGCAGTAATGCAAAATACACAACATTTAGTTAGTTTCTACTGTAGTGAGTAAAATCAAGTAAAGTGTGTACTGTAGTTTAGATCCTCAACTTAATTTCCTTTCCTTAGCAAACAAAACTCTCACTCATTCACTTGGTTTGTTTCTCTAGTAGATTTAGCTGGCTACATATCACTATCAACTTTTGGCAAATATGTAATTTTGTCGTTATATTATATTGCTGGCATGGTCTGGCCTGGCCTGGCGAAGAATAATAAGAAAATTAGGGTTCTTCTCCTTTATTGGGGGTAATGTGTTGTTGAGTGCTTGTGAAATTCCATTGTTTAGCCAGACCAGACAGGACCAGAGACCAGCAATGGGAAAACGAGCTTTAAATTAGCGTTAACGATTATTAAATACTTTCCTAGCCATTTTACTTCATGTACAATTTAGAAAAACAACTTTTTCTTAGTTTATTTGTGGTAGATTATAAGGATATGATGTATAAGCACTTACAGGAATATGAACGCAATTTTGCAGATGTGTATTTAATTAGGAATTTTCTATTTTTATTGCAGGTAAGTATCCATTCGCTTGAGTTTTTACATGATTTCGTGTGTTAAGCTATGATTATGTTATTGCTTATGCTTTAGGGCCGAATGGATATTATTACTACAGCTGTTTTACATTCCAAAATGCAGATAAATAGGTTGATTTTATTATTGTCACATGAAGTAACTTGCTGAATGAGACATTATAATAAGTCTTTGCCTTGTGCACAAAACAGTTACAAAATTTTTCATGTCAATTATATTTTTCAGTCCATTTCGTGTCCAATATTACTAAATTCTTCAGATTCTAAATAATTAACGTGTAACGACAGTTGTATGCATATTATTAAACGCGTATTAGAATAATACGTGTGTATAAGTATTGTAATGATGACACTTAGGATAGAGAAGCCGATTTATTCTCACAAAAGAATGTAGTTCAAGTACCCTTGCAAGTGGTTGTCTTGCCCTGTCTTGATTTCATTGTAAATCGGTGTAAGCGATCTAAGTTGGCCTGTCCGAAATAGTTACATACATGGCGTCCCCTTTTGCTATCTTAGATCCGCTGCACAAGCAAGTGAATCTCAACTTGGTTTCCCTTTCTTTTAAATTGAATTGAATGAAATGAAATTGAATCTTTATCTAAAGTTTTCCTTGGAAACGTATCACTCCTTCTATAGTATAGATCTCTTATATTTCTACATACATAAGTATAATGTATGACTACCCACGTGCAAAAGATATATGTTCTGTCTAATATATCTTTACATTGCATTGCTATCTGACTTGACTTTACTTTACTTTACTAAAACTCCAGTTACTGCTGTACAGAAGAGAACAGTGTCACAGAGAAAAAGATGATGATAAAACTGACACAGAGCAATGCAATGTAATATACTTAAACTTTAATTTGTTTTTGTATGAATAAGTCTATATAGTACATGCTATAAATGTAATATACAAATATATTACATCACACATTACATTACATTTATTAAATAGTAAAATGACAATAAAAAACTTGAGAAGAAGCAATGGCAAAGGCTCAGACTCGTCTCACCGTGTGTAATATTTAGTAATAAAGTATAAGTAGGTATGTATGAGAGACAGAGAAGACAGTGAGAGAGAAAGAAAAGAAAAGGGAAGAGGCAGGGAAGAAGAAGACAGGCAAAGGAAAGAAAAAGAAGATGAGAGGCTAGATTAGACGAGAGTAGCACAATGAATTTCCTGACTCATCGAATAATGCCATGCCAATGAATGACAGGACAAGACAAGTTAGCCAGTCATACTGAAAGGAATTGAATAAAAGAAAGAAAGAGCAAAAGTAAAGAGATACAATGCAAAGACAGGACAGGACAGAGGTGTAACTATATAAAATACACTACATAACACAATACAATGAAATACAGGAGGAGATGGAGAAGAATAGATGAGAGAAGAACAAAACTCAACAGAACAGAGTCAATTGAATAAATAAATACATGCTTTCCTCCATACAAACCTTACAACTGATTCTTACTTACTTAATGTACTTGGGTGTAGGTATTTGTAGTTTAAGTTAGGTAGATGCTTTAAGTAAGTAAGTAGGTAACTATTTAGTATATCTGTACATACACAATATAGATAGACACATAGACAGACACCAGTATTCAATTATTCCCTTTTTAACATTAACATTACAAACATATATTTATATTATACAATCTTCTCAATGTTCGTGTCCCTACTGTAGTGTAGCTGTAGCTAAGTAAGAATTTATTATTCCTTTGAATTGGATTTCCCATTGATTTCATTCTATATTATGTAAGGTATATACTTAACGAGAGATGTACAATTAGACTTGCATCTTGCATGCTATTCTTTGGTACTACAGTTTTTCAAGTAAAAAATTACTACTACCTTTATGTCGTGTTCTTTATAAGTAATATTTAATGTGTCATGTAATTATTAAAATATACATATACAGATGCTAATAGGCTACCTCCTTCAGTTTTCAGTTGCTTATGTATTTAGGTATCTAAAGAATATGTACCTGATGTTATGTAAGTAATAATTTATAGTACATTTACATGTAGGCATGTACAGATATAAAGTGGATTGGATATGAATGTGACGTAACAATTTATAAAGTAACGAGACAATAGAACATGATTTTTTAATAATACAATTAGGAGTGTATACTAAATAATTGATTCTGCGAAAGAGTCCTTTCATTTTCATAATTAGTCCTCAATGAATGCTTTGATTTGTGAAGGAATTCTCTTTTTAGTTTATGTTTGCCATTTTATCTGTATGTTGCTACTTTAAATGTATGCATGTAGATTGTAGATTCAATTGATTTTATGTAGCAAAACTCATTCATATGGATATGGGTGCATTTTGATTGAGAGTGTGCTAGCTACAGGTACGTATTTTATGTGATATGATGTAAGTAAAGATATAATATGAATTCTGTAGAGTGTACTATCAGTATATATATATATTTTTTGCAATTATGTTGTTGTGCACACACATACTGATACATAGTAGATACAGTCAAGTAGAATACAGTGAGTTATGCTTATAAATGTTAGATAGGTTGTGTTGCAAAAAAGTTTTGATATTAAATTAGAGAAGTTACTTTAGTGCTCCTTCCTAAATGTTTTATTGAACTCATATATTTCGCGAGACAAGACAAGAGAAGGAAAGGGAGAGAACAAGACAGGAGGGCGACTCTTTTTAATGCTATGTCAGTCAAGTCAAGTCAAGTTAGACTGTAGCAAACAAACTTCAAAATGAAATTGCACTTTTATCTATTAGCTATGGGACTTAGTTATTCACTGACAGACCAGGCCAAAGCCAGAACCAGAACCAGCCTATAGGCTAAGAGCTATATTAATTCTAATTCAGGATAGAAATAATACATTACTTATGCGAAATGCAGAGACAAATGAAGATTATTATTTTAGATTGAGCAATATTTATTATATAACTGAAAGAGTAATGCGCAATATTCATAGATACACAGTTGTATACTAGTTAACTTAAGAGTAAGAGGAACTCTTTGTATTATTTATTGTTATGTATAAGTGTAAAGTGTAAAGTGTAATGCAAGGTATCTGCTAAACTAAAAGAATGAGCATACAATCATAAAAGCGAGTGCTGATTTTTTATCGCACTCAACTTGTTCGTGGGTGTGCAAGGACAATTCTTGACGTCTGATTTCATTGACTTCGTTCGTTCGTTCCTTTGACTTGACTAAAAGTAAAGTGGATTTCATTTCTTTTCATCTGTCACGTCTGATAGGAGAGCCTGGCCTGGCCTGGCCTGACTTCACTGTCCTCATCACACGTCAATTCAATCTCCCTCTTTAGTAACATACGTTTACGTAGAATACCCTTAAGATATATATGGATCACTCCCTATTATCTCTGTAACTTTCACACTTCCATTAGTCTCTCCTCCACTTTGGGTCAACGCAATAGTAATATAGATAGTAAACTACTAATATATTATTTCTTTTCATCTGTTCTATACATACCATTTTGCTTTTGCCTTTTATACTGTAACTGTAGAGCAAACTCATTTAACTTGTGCAATTCAGTACATAAATGTGTGTATGTGGAAAGTAACCTATATTATTATGAGAGTGCATTTCAAAAATCGATAATCCTGTCCTGAGTTTTCCCCACTTTTATTTTATTAGTGCAAAAACTTTCCATTTTTGCTTTTAATATGAACAATTATAATTTAATGATTGCAATTATATGTAAAATAGTAAAATATTTGTATTTAAAGTCTGATAGTAATATGCTACTTTCATTATTAATTTAGTTTTCATAATATACTATAGATTTTTCCAGCTAAACCAGCTTTATTATGTCGTTTAGGGTTAAATTATGCTTCGATATTGAATTTGAGATAGAAAACTGCAAATGGAAATTGTATGCTAGTCCAAAAATATTGCTTAACCTTGTTTGTATTGTATTGCACATCTTTTCCTTTGAAAATGTCCAGATGCGTCTCTGCGTCTTGGTTTGGTCTGTCCTTTAGTTCTTGTGACCACTCTTGTCTTGTATTATTCTGTGCACTGCGGGCATTATACACTATCAATGTATATATATGTCATTTTGTTGGTATAATCAATAGGAATTCAATTACATAAGGACAAGATACTGACCATAATAATGAAATTCATCTAAAAACTACCTTATACCTATAATGTGGCATTATATCTATCCCCTTGTGCAATCAAATAAAATTCACTCAAATGAAAAACAGTCCTTAGTACACGTTATACTAAAGAGAACTTCATTGCATAGCTTACGGACAATAACAAAGACGAGACAACTCAGCCACTACGCACTACGCCAGCAATCTGTTTAATTTAAATGGAAATGTAGTTCGGTCCATGTGTAGTGGGCAAATAATAATCAAAAGAAACATAAAGGCAAACATTACGACCAGTATTACAATTTCATTTGCTTTATTTTCAATGCATTTCATTGACTATACTATCAATACCAACTTTATAAAGTTTAGAGTAGAGCGTGTTATGTAGAAACTTTTTATTGTCCATTCAACTGTGAGCTACCTATATACGTACCAGTAGAGCAATCCTTTATAAACGATCGAACAATTCGGCAATGAATTCATTGGATTTTAAATTTCCATTGTCTAGGATCCATTACTTAACTTTCTTTGTCTATTCAATGTAATGCAAGCTAAATGGACTTCATTTATGTGTTATATATTTTTTTTCTCGTCCTCTCAATATAGTAATTGAATTATTTATAGTCATAAATCATGGGCTGGCTTTGCTCCTGTAGTAAGGTGACCGTTGGCAATTAAAGCTCATTTGAAGAACTGTCAATATCAATGCTAAAAGTAGAAGGTTCTAAAATTAAATCATACACATCTCTATACAACAAAATACTACAATCCTGTTCATTATCACTAAAAGTAGGTTATACTAGTAGCAGAAATAAGTTAATATATTTAAAAGTATCTAGCAACTTCCCTTGAACAATTTTGGATGCTTGTAAAAGAAAATACATGAAAATTTACGTAATAAATAGAAAATTTTCGCTTTTTTTAGAGCAAGAAGTATAGCAGATCCAAAAATTCATTACTTCAAAAACAACACACACTCATATTTATTTACCTTAAGTTTGTACGTCCAAAAATACGATGTAATTATATGAGCAAACCATGATGGCATCAGGAATCAGGACCACATGTTATAATAATTGTGGATCTGTACATGTATGTACTATAAATATATTACCTGGGCCTGGTGTGGCTTGGGATGGTTTTGGCTTGGTTAGGCTGCATGGTTAAATTGTGGAAAGAGAGACTGAACTTGACTAAACTAAAGTGAAGAGTGCCGATTGTTTGATGAAACTCATTCTGTCTCATCCATCTAGAGAATAGGAAATTGTCATGCTCCCCACTGACTGATAACAAATAGGCGAGGGCTGCTGAATAAATAGCTTTGAGGAGATGAGATGAAATCAACCAAGTGGACGCGACAACAGTCGTCGGGTTCCCTTCTTTTCCACCTAAGTGTTTTACTAAAAGGACCGGGCTACATAGAAACTTTATATAAAATTACATACATACATACATACATGTAGGTTGATGTTACGTTGCACATTTGCTCTAATAAAGAATCTCACACTATACTAGGATCATGTAGGCATACTATAGGATAATATTATATACAAAATAAGAATGAGTAGCATATTTACTATTTACAACTTAGGAATAATATACAAGAGTGCATTTAGTAATACATTTCGGTGTACCTGGTGTATGTTGTTGTTTATAAATTGTGTACATGAAATGGATGCAGTAGGTTGTAGGTTGTATGTTGTAGATATTACGCAAGGTATTGTATAACATTTTCAAGTACATATTATCACGGCTAGCATAAGTTAAGTAACTCTATCCTGAAGTTGAGCTAGCTACTATTGTACTAACTAAGTAAGTAAGCCAAAGCTGATTTGATGTGATGCGATGCTTTGTACGCATAGGAGAAGGCACTCCAATTAATTAAAATTAGATCTGTTGTTGAGTTAAGTACATAAGTGGCTTGACTTGCTATAATATACTTTTACTCCCTTTCTTGAATCACTAGTGGTGAGTGTAATGTGTTTTTCTAGTTGTTATTAGTTTTCTTACCCAGACCAGTCCAGTTTCTCTGTCTGCATTCAATTGCCTCACCTTATTTTTAGTCTGGCTGAGCCTGGCTTGGCCTGGCTTGCGTAAACATTTTAACTTGGTAAATTAAGTTTAGTGGCAAGAATTCAGAAGAATGAGTGAACTGGTTCGGGCTTTATATGCTAATTTGAAGTGGGCTTGGTTTTGGTTAGTGTTAGTGTATAAAGAGTACTCATCCTATTGGCAATTGGTATTGGTACTTAAGTTCTAGTCCTTGTCTTGTTGGCACTTAAACTTTCGTAAACAATAATAAACTCAGGTTATGTGTTTATATATTTAATACCTAAGTATGTTATATAAATACTAACGAGAGTAAGTATTAAGTAATATCCTCTTTCAAGCGATTCGTATATATAGAGTATCCGTAGGATGCATTTAGCTTTGTGTAGTGTAGTGTAGTAGTATTATAGGTACCTGTGTCTGTCTGGTTTATTAAAAAGAGGGGAATAACTAGAAAATTCGTTATATAATAAACTTGCAGTGTATTGTAGTCGTAGTCAAAACCAATGTATGAAGTTATATAATATTATTTGTAGCAGGGTGAATGTGACTAGCAATATTTAAGTGAGCTGACGATGAGTTGATGGGATGAAGTGTTAACTAGTATTCTGAATATAGGAGTCGACCAGATCAGAGCAGATGAAAGGATGTATGTATATAAATAATCGGCAGACGCTCTTCTAGAAACTACACAGAATATACTAAGGGTGGGTGAAATCCAATAGAATCGGCGTGGCGGCAGTGATGATGGAAGTGGCGTGTTCAATTGAGTGGAGATGTTTTCTCAAGTGTTGTCGGCTGATTCTGATTTTGATTTTGGGACTCCGTCCCGTTCCCGTCATATTTATAGCGATTATACTAACACACATCATAAGTGGGGTACTGTATTACTACATATAAGGTTATAAGGTCCTAGTCTCGTGCTACGTAAGTTAAGTTACTTAACTTCATTTTCAGGTCCCGTCAATTTTCTTCAGGAGCTACTTATATTAGAATTAGCCTATTGAGAAATCGAATCATGGAAATACTACATCATGGGTCTACAGGCAATTAGCTTATACTTTTTTCATATTGGGATTACAAATGATAAAGTGACCTATTTTTAACGGTAGATGTATAAAGTTTTGATCGATAATTATTTTTTCATGAACGTCATTTAGAGATTTATGCAAATAGGCGGATGCAAATTGAAAGTATGCACTACATATTACTTAAAATATGCTAAACGAATCTGCAATTATTTCGTAGCCAAGTAATTCGCATGAACTATATTATGAACTATGAACCATTTAACTATGAATTTTTATGAACATGGAATTAAAACGAAAAAAATACCTAGATTATTAAAAAATTAACAAAATTGTGAAGAAGAAGAATTTTTCTTTACGAACGTTTATTTAATTCATCCATATTTTCATAACGCGTTTATAGTTCACTTGCATATTATTAATGCTAGATTCTGTCTTTCGATTAAATTCATCAAACACGAGTAGTATTTCTATAGATATAATACATTATCATTCTAATAAGTACATTCGATTCTTTAGCTACATATATTTTATAAACTATTAACGTATCTACTAATAATTACACTTAAAATTAATTAAATTATAATATTGGTTTTGGCATTGGTTATCATTTATCATTATCAAATATCATTCTTCACACAACACAACACAAATGTATCAACACTAAATACGTTAAACATAATGCGTTTACACTTTACACTAAATATTTACATTAATTTAACCAGGTAGGTACACATATACATTCTTTATCCTAAATCCTAATTACTGTGTACACAACACATAATTCAATATTTACTATTTACACATAATTATTCTAATACAGAAATACATATATGTTTCCCATGTACTAATTTTGTGCATATTATGTAGGTAGTTTCATTTAAATATAATAGTAGTAACAATAGAACAGACATTATCATTGCTTTACCCTAGTCATTAGCATGTATCAACTCTCTGCAATAAAAATTCTAGTCAATTATTCAATTCACATCTCTACATTATTAAAAGTGTAATCATTTTTGAGATTAGTTGTACATACAAATTACAGAAGTCAAACTTGTGGACAGGCTCGGCTGTAAGTTGTATGATGTAAGTACTGAAGTATGTCATTCAAAGCAAACACATTAAAAACAAAGGATGACATGACATACAAATACATAGCATAATACAAATGTGTACTAAAGTTAAATATTAATCCTAATAATACTATTATAAATAACACAAGTATAGTACGTGCATAGCTCTCGATAAATGAATTTAGCCGTATAGCCACAAGACATCTATATGTTTGCAAACGTTTGTCAAATAAACATCTTAACTTAACAATAGCACAATGCAAGAGTTACAGATAGATCCCCTTTACTTTCCCTATTATGTATTTACTCTTTTTGTCTTCGTGTTAAGTAGAAGTGTACTCACGTCAAGTAAAGCTAGCCATTGTTATCCTAATAGAAAATAAACATTAAACAGTCCTAGCACATACTACATACTACATAATCTGACTCGTCTTCCTCTCCCGTTGGTTTCCCTTAACTTCTTTTCTCTTACATGTCTTTACTAAATATTAATAATAGCCATGTAAAAAAAGAACAAATACAAATGTGTAAAGTTACATGATTATTACATTCATTACAAGTAGTTAAGGTAAGGATCTGCATACTTATGTACTTTGTTTTCAATGCAAACAATTTCTCACACGTTAAGACCTTAATTCACTCTCTTTTGAATATAAAATTACTTATACATAGAACTAATAGGAAGAAGTCACGAAAGGACAAGTGTTTATGTAAATAAATTACTAATACGATGTATGTATATACATATAAAAAATAGTATCAAATCAATTTCACACAACAGTAAACAGAAACTTGAGAAGCCTGGGATGAGAATGAGACGAAGAATTTTGTGATTGTGTTTACTTAAATTGTATTTAATTAAATACGTTGCTAATATCAAAGTCAACAGATGAGTTCTCTTTCTATTTGTCATCACATGCAATATGCTTCATTTCAGATCTATTCTTCCTTAGTTAAAGTCAAACTCAAAGTCATTACAGTACAGTCACAGTCAAGTCAAAGCAAACTTATTCATTTCAGTTTCACTTCACATACAAACAATGTATGACAATCTCTAAAACTAACAATCGATAAAGTGCACAAGTAAAACGAGAATGTTGAAGTTGAATGTTTGACCTTTCGGTAAAGATATACAATGCAAATAATCCTAAAGTAAGCAAGTATCATTTCATTGTAAATTGTAAATCAATACTGAAATTTAAACTCTTTGCTTGAAGATAAATACGTACGAAATGAATAATAAAAATAGAAACAAAGTAACTAACATAACGTAACGTAAGCTATCAGGTTTAGCATAAATTAACATGATCCTAACTACACTACTGTGTATAGGAGTGCAATATGTAAACAAACGAAACATTAGGTTCTAAATAACTGTTCTGTGAGATATTGCATTATCAGTTATGTTGTATTATGTTATTATTCCCTCTGGATAGTATTTCGTTTCAGGCAACACATGATTTTTCATTGTCGTTAATCTGTTCCCTAAGTTAGTACCTAACGTAGTTGTACATAAGTAAAAGTTAAAGCTGGCTATGAATAATATGATTTCGCAACAATAAATACAATGAAACATAATGGAACGTATCGCTATCATGTTATGTTCTCTTCGTTCTTCGTTCTGGCTTGGCTTGCCTGCGAAATAAAATAATTGATGATGATGATGCACAATGCATAGAACTTGCTTATCACATCACTAGTGAACTAAACTAAAGTGCAGAGTGAAATGGCTAGCAAACAAAGGATATTGTTTTCGAATATTTTGGTCATATACCTTACCTTACCATATCATACAAACACACTATAGATAGATAAATAGCTGCATTTGCATTGCTTATATTAGAAAACAAATGGAGTAACGCAAAGCGCAACGTAACGTACGTAATGTACTATGTAAGTAAGGTATGATATCTCACCCGGTGTGCTATTTATGTTGTGTCTGCTATTAAATATTACAAATACGCACGTAAACTAAAAGAACACAATCGCATTTATAAATTTTGTGCAAGTCATAATAGCCATGGATGAACATGATATTACTATGCATTAATACTTGTACTTTGTAAGTAACAGTTATACATTACATAAGATAAGTTACACCGTTCTACATAAAAAGAACAGACTGTGATCCTGATGTGATGTGATGTGATCTTATATTGTGTAAGTATGTATCTAACTAAAGTATTAATAATCTAAATAGGAAAAAGGAACAGGACAAGCCAAGACAAGCCAGGATGGAAATGGAAAGAGAACATTGAACAGAAAGGGATATGGTTCCATGATGTAAATCATGAATGAATGAAACTAAAATGAATGTGTTGCCTGAAACAATATGCATCACGTAATACTAGAGAATAGAATGTTGGGCAAAGGCAGAGCTAATGATTAATTATTCCAATTCAACAGCTTAGACAGAACAGTCAAGTAAAATAACTAACGTAAGTAAGGATCAGTCAAAGCTCTGTGTATGAAATGAACGCTTAGCTTACGCTTACGTTAGTTTTCATTTAACTAATCGTATCCTATCTCAGTCAGTAAGTCAGGAAGACAAGACTTGCCTTGGTTCTAGTATATCTATATGTATGCAGAGGCAAGGCAAAGCAAGGATAATAACTAATGTGTACAATATAACGTTTGTGATCAATTCCTTGCCTTGCCTTGCCTTGCTTAGCTTACTTTTGCCTGCATGATTTGGTGTGGCCCAGCCTTGTCTAACCTAATTTCTATATCTGGCGTGCGCTATCAAATTACAGACATTAAACCTCATTTTCATTTCCTTTCAACATTCAACTACGAAACTCTGATCTCATAAATTAGAGTGACTCGGCCATCTCGCAAAACAATGCAATTGCAATAGAAAACACAATAGATCACCTTGTTCATACATAAACACAAACGCATCTTGTACTTTGTAGTAACATGTTTACGCGTTGTAGGTATTTGTGTATGAATAAATTGTTGTGGTAGTATTTAGCTCTCTAAATGGGAAACAAGTTGTAAATACTTAAAGCAAATATCATAAATACACATACTTAAATGGTAATATCTAAACAAGAAGATAAATAAACAAAACAAGGTGAGAAGTTGATGTGTATGCTTGACTTTGGCTATTACTTGCATACATATTAATATATTACGTCCTGTGCTGTGTGAGTACTGTACTGTAAGGTTTGTGCTATCTGACTGCATGTGCTTATTAGTTTACTTTACATTACAAAGGGTAAATATAAATTTTGAGTAGCTAGTTGTCAAGTTTTCTTGACAGAAAAGAAAGTGATGTGATGTGATTATGATAGGATAACGATATTAAACGAAATAGTAAATAAATGTTCTTGCAGAAAAGACGAAGAGACGAGTTTCTTGAGTTGGGCCGTCCTGTACCATGCCATGCCAGGCCACTCGTTACGCTTTACTTATGATATCTTATGTACTTTCGTTTCCTTGTTTTTACTGAATATTGTACATTTTGTTGGAGAATACGCTATAATTTGGGATGAAACATGTTGTTAGGTAGTGAGACACATAGTTTATTGTTAGCGTTAGCTTGTGCATGATATTTTGCGTTGAAGTTTGAAGTTTGAGCTAACTATGTGTTGTGTTGTATATGAAAATGAATGAAGTCTAGGATTTAATCTCTCCACACTGCTCCCTTCATTTCATCAGTCATGAATCTTCATTGCACTTGTATAGCGTAAGCGTAGCATTAGACAGAACATAGTTGACTTGACTTCAATTCACCTCGTTCTTTTCACGAAGCAGTGGAAGAATAGAACAGAACACAGCGGCAGCACAACACGAACAAATCAATAGCAGAACCAGCACCAGCACCAGACGAAAGGAACTGAACATAATATCCGTAGTTCTTCATTTTCACTCTGCAGTGCAGTTAGACACAGCCGGCATTTAGGTACTAATGCGATAGGATGGGATATAAATGAGAAATACACGATAATAATTGTCTGTCATTGTGATTCACACTGACATGACATGACGAGTCGACTTGAGTTGAGTTGAGGAGCGCCGACTTTTCTATCCCGTTCCTTTCCGTAGTCGTTGTGTTGTCAGGTTGGCTTGGCTGGCTTGGATTGGATTGGCTTGTATGTAGTAAAATCGGGCTTGAATGTATGTTTTGTTCATGCTCATGCATATTAATAGGAAGTTTCCGAGAGAGAGATGAGCGAGTCAGCAAGACACATTGATAGGGAAGTGAGGGAAGGAACACAACACGACATAACAGCTAAACTAGCTAATTTTCTATTCGGTTTCAATTGAATTCTATATCTTCAGTTGCTTTGGTTCACTCACACATTGTCACTCATGTCAGTTCGAATTCAAATTCGTCATCACATCACTCTAGTGCATTTTGATCTGATGCATCACAATCGTACGTATGGTACAAACAAAAATGTACTTATATACTAGTAAGCTTTTTGTATTGTACTTATAATATAATACAAATATATCGAAAAAGTCTGTATATAAACTATGATGGCTTAAGTAGGTAATTATTCTGCTATACAAAACTGGAGTTATAAGGATCACAATTTTCCAAGTTCATTTTCATGTTGATTTCATCAATCTCCCATTGTCATCTCCAGTGGTAGTTGTAGTTATCGTAAATGTTAAAGTTTAAGTTCTCCCTTTGTCATATGTGTATGGCCACATGTCGATTAGGGTTTGCACTATTGACAACGCTGGGGTGACGCACCGGCGGTCGCTGAGCGATATGTTGGGGATTATGTCCTCCTCCTAAGGGATGTCCACCAACACCGATGCCACCATTGCCTTGGCCGCCGTTGTTGATGTTGATGGGAATATTTGCTCCGAGATTATTACTAGTAACGGTTCCACCACCGCCGTTGATACCCCCACCTCCTCCTCCGATTATATTATTACTATTATTGCTATTGTTTATAAGAGGGGTAATGTTTGTCGTCATGGGGTGCGGGGGCGGTGGGAGTTGATGACTTTGGTGACGACCCGAATGTCGGTGCTGAGATGTATTGTGAGCGCTTGTTCTTCCGTGGAGTCCACGAGACATAGGCGCTTTCACTTTGACATCCGGCAGTGCGTAGCGTAGCTTGTCCCAAAATCTTTTATCTTCACAGTTTAAGTACACGTGGTTCTTAAGGTACAGTCTTATATCTGGGTCTAAGTCTTTGCTTGGGAGATCACCCAGTAGGATTATTATCACTTTGCGATGGCGATCTTTCAGGACGGAGTGATGGGCTGACTTCACATCCGTTCTTGACCATTCTCCTACAAAATAATAAAACAATTTCATTAGTTTCAGGTTGTTAATCTTCATCGTTTGAGTGTAGTAGTAAAAAAAGTCAAGCACTAAATACTCCCATTCTTATCAAACACACTAAATATTTTATTGTCTAAATTTTCTACCTACTTAGAGAACGTGAATAATTGCTACTATTATCTACAGTAATTAACAATTAACCTCTGTAGTTAGTTTCTATTTAGCCAAGACCCATTCTATCACATCTCAAGCATTTAACAATGTTTGTGTTGCACATGACATGACTGTGAGTAATTCCTCTTACTTACCTTCACTTCATTGCATTCATAATTCGAATTCGTCTGACTATTTAACACAAGAGTACAGTAATAAGAAATTTACACTGCTACCGCTACTCCTTCCTCCCTGTCAGCTTTAAAAACAAGAACAAAACCAGAAATGCCTTTCATTTCACCTGATCTATGTTCGTTATCGTTAGCTAGTTTGTGCACAAACCTGCTTTCAATTAATTCTCCTTTTCATTGCATTTCATATAAGATATTGTTAGTAAAGTACTGGGTATCTATTTATCACAGGTAGCTTGACTTTGACTTGGCTTTGCTTGGCGCAGTTAGCTTAGTTGGTTGATTGGTAGGAATGAAAGAATGTTTTCAATTACTTTACATTGCGTTTATAATGAGAATGGAGCAAAAAATAGATGGAGGAGAGGGGATTAGCTACGGCTGCCTTCTAAACACATACGAATTCAAAGTCAAGTCAAGTCAACTACTTAGGTAACTTAGCTCATTGGGAATCCTTCCTCCTTCTACTGTCTACTCTACTACATTTACTATTTAGGTACCTAAGCTACTATGTAGGCATAGATTAATAAGGATTCTTCTATTAAGTAAGACTAACTAAGTAGCAATCAGTCTAGCAATAAGTTATGGAAGGTCCGCCATAAAATCATGCTGTGCTCCTTCTCTTCCTTTATGTCTACCAATGCAAATACAAACTAAGTTTCTAGCTTTTATAAACTAAATGTGATACGAATGCAACAAAAATGCTTAAAAATGAAACAATGTAGTATACTTTAAATCAAAGCTAGTTAGTACAGCTACAAGCAAAGTTTATCGTTAAATTGATATTGCAAAATATAGTAATTGTATGTAGTATGTACTATGTACAATAACTATAATTAATTGTAGGATGATAATTAATTTGAAATTTTAATTTTGATTTAATAAAAGTTTAAAAAATTTGATTTACCTTTGAGGAAATGGTGAGAGAGGACAAGGACTGTCCTTCGACTGGCTTCACTCGCCTGGACAATCGTATCTGCCAGGTAAGTTCCCCCAGTCGGAAGATCTCTATATCTAAGGCATAACCGATACGGCGGGTCATTCCGCTCTAACTCGGCGGCCAGGACTTGACGAACCCAAGCTTCGTCCTTGGAACTGTAGGACACGAAAGCGTCGAATAGTTTGTCCCTCTCTGTAGGAGGTTCGCGGCATGAGCCCAGCCGAAGGCCACACCGAGCATGGAACCAAACCCGAAGATTTTGCCTCCAGTAGAAACTGACGATGGAGATGAGAACGAGTAAAAGGAGAGCTCCCGTGATGCAAATAATCAAAGGGATGTAATCGGCCAAGTTGAACTCTTCTGAACTTCCACCCGTTGGCTCCCGGATGCTTAAATCTGTTGATTGCGAACATCGATGATTTCTCTGCTCCAGCAATCTGACGACGACTAATTCAGTTTGGCTTTTATTTTGTTGTCCAGTTGCTGAAGAAGATGAGCCAGTGCTGGATGACGAGGATGTTGTTACTTGGTCTACACAGTGAACTTGGGAAGCATCACTGATTTTTCCTCGGTTCTCAATTAACCAGTCTTTTAATTGAGTGGCAAATTGACAATCACATGACCACTCATTTCCCCGAAGACTCAAATCAGTCAAAGTCAAGGCGAGTCGACCGACTCTTGTTGTCACTTGCCAGATGGCAAAATCCACCAAATTATTTCCATGCAGAGCCAACACGCGAAGTTTTGTCAAATGGACGAAAGTCTCATTTGCAATCCAGGAAATACTATTCTGTTGTAAGTAAAGCTCTTCCAGGCTATCCAAATCCTCGAATTCGAACCCATCTAAACGCTCGATGAAATTACTCTCCAGGTGAAGTGTGGTCAGGGCTTTTAACCCGTGAAAACTTCGGTTCTGAATTGTTTCAATGTGGGATGAATTGAGGAAAAGTGCTTTTAGATTCTTTCTCCCAATGAAGGAATGACTATCCAGTGAAGGCAAAACGTTTCCGTCGAGATAAAGTTCAGTCACGTCCATGGGAATTCGCCCGGGGATAACCGTTTGCTCCAGCATGGAACAATCTACTAAATTAGTGGCCCACCCTTGGTCATGGTAGCAACTGCAATTCTTCGGGCAGGTCATTTCGCAGTCGCACGCATCAAAATCACAACAGTGGCAAAGGGAGAAACAATGGCTCTCGTATTTGCAGAGAAATTGGCTTGACTGGATATTCATGTAGGCAACTGGTTCGTAGAGTCTGTCAAAAGACAAAGAGCACTTGACATCCGCAGCGTCCTGGATTATTGGATATTGGCCTGAAGTTTCTCCATTGTTCATATTCTGGAGCCATTCCATTGTGCAGTCACACTGAAGTGGGTTATGACCCAGGAGAATTTCCGCAGTTCCAGTAGCACTAGTACCGCTATTACCATTCCTCCCAGGTGACAGACGAAGGGCATTTTGATCTAAGCGTACTAATTGGTTATGGGAAATGTCTACACGTGTCAAATTGGGTTTCCTGAAGAAAGTATATGGCTGTATTTGATGAATACGATTGTGATTAAGAATGAGATTCTCAATGGAATCGGGTAGATTGGAGGAGCCTACTTCTGTCAAGTAATTCTGGCTCAAATCAAGATTCCTTATACGTAAATTGTCGATTTCCAGGCAATTGCCTAAAGTGTGTATTTTATTAGAGCGGAGATCGAGCCATTGAAGACGTGGTGGAAATTCTTGATAGCGTACATCTTCTAGGAGATTGGCCGAGATATTAAGCCAAAGAAGATTGGGAATGTTCTTAAATAGGCCGGTGATATCTGAAAGGCGATTACTGTCTAGTCTGACAGCTTGAAGATTGGGATTATTATCGAAAGCACCCGGCTCAACACTTGTGATATTATTTTTTGCCAAATTGACGATCTTGAGTGAGGGGAGGTTGACAAGGGAATCTTTTGGTACGGTGAGGATTTGGTTGTCTGTAAGACGCAATCCGTACAAATTAGGAAGGGATTGATAGGATGCATTGCTGATATCTGTTATCTTGTTTTCTCCCAGGTCCAGTGTACGTAGTAAATTGAGTGGTCCGATTGCACCGGGGACTTCTCTCAATTTATTCCCGTTAAGATTCAAGTCTTGAAGATTACTGCAATTCTTAAAGCTGTCCTGCTCCACACTCTCGATCTTATTATTATCCATGGCAAGGAAACTGAGGACGAAGAGTCCATTACAGACGTACGTGTCAACTGCTTTTAATTGGTTATGGGACAATAGGAGAGTGTGCATATTATACATTCCGGAAAATGCATCATTGGCAATATGCGCGATTTTATTGTTCTCAAGATTGAGAACTTGGAGACTGTAGAGGTCACGGAAGAGTATAGAGTCAATTTTGGCCAAGGCATTATTTGCCAAATTTAATACAATGAGACGAACGAGTCCCCTGAAAGTCTCCCCATTCACCCACTCACTTGTTAGCTCATTATTACTCAGGTCGAGAACGACCAAATGTTCGAGGCCTGTAAAGAGGCCTGGTGCAAGTACACCCAGAGAATTATTTTGCAAGTGAATCTCTTGTAGGTGCCTATTGTCTTTGAAGAACTCGGGCGGGAGGGACGTGAGCTGATTTCCAGCTAACGAGATTATTTTCAATTGGCTCAGTCCCAAGAGTGCCCTTTCTGCTGCAATAGTAATAGAATTCATTTCGATTCGTAGCTCCTCCAACTTATTGACTGCAGCGAATGTGGCTGGTGGTAAAAGAGTGAAATGGTTAGCAGACAAGTCGAGCACTTTAATTTGGTTGCCACAATTCGTGGGATTCGTTGGGTCACTCGGGGTGATTCCGATAGAACGAAAATCTCGGAGCCAACAGCCAGTCAAGTTCAATTTGACTAATGATGGCAAGGAGCATAGGAAATCATTTGGTAGGGAGCTGAGACTAGTTGTTGATAAATCCAAATTTCGCAATTCGACGAGACTACGGAAAACACCCGGTTTGATTTCAAGTGAAGAAGAGGAAGAAGTTGATGGCCAGGCTGTGAGACTAGTTTGAGCACGAATAGTTAAATTCTGCAAATAGGGGAGATAAGACAGAGCCCCGGGAGTTATTCCGGCGATACGACAGTTCTCCAGTCGGAGGTCACGCAGATTCGGCACTGCCATGAACACTCCATGCGATAGCACAAACCCACCGGAATTTGCATTTTCTTGAGTACTACTACTAGAGGAATAGTCAGAGTGATGCGACTCATCTTCTGCGACAACTTCACTATGATGATTATGATGATGATGATGTTGTTGTTGCTGTTGAATATCACTGCACTGGACCCAAAGGGATTTTGCATGTTCTGGCCCTATTCCATGAACTGTCTCTTCGACTATGAGATTGTTTCCTGTTTCTACGAGGCAATTCAGCCGCTCGATATCTTGATACAGGCTCCATTGACACTGTGGCGGGTGAAAACCCGTCCCGGAGCGGATGAATAGGGAAAGCGATAGGAGAAGTGTAGTGAACACATGAAAAGTTGAATTTGAAATTATTAGTATGGAGCGTCCTCGGGATTGATGCTTTTCCCGGAGAGACGATCTCCACGGGCAAATAACACGCTCGAGTATTTTCTTTGTCCTTTTGGCCATTTCGGCTGGAGGTTGTGGGGAATTGGGCTGGGAGCTTGTCAGCTCAGTCAGCTCAGCTCACCGAGTTTTCATTATATAACTTGGACTTGTTTTTCTTAACATTGTCTCACTGTCCTCACTTTTTCACCATTCCCTTTCGGTTGATTGCATTGGGGAAATATTATTTTATCAGCACTGCCAAACTATTTGACTCCACTCTTTCCACTCAATCCTCTCACTTGCTTTTATCTTCCAGCCGGCAGCAGCCCACTTTTCTTTATAATATAATATCTAGGATATCTCCTTCACCGGAACTACTGTTATCAGTATATCTATACTTCTTCTAAACTACATACAATCTTCAGTAATCTTATACGTAGAGTAGATAGAACCAACTTAACTGCACTGCCTGTTCTGTACTGTACTCTTAAAACTTTTCTCAAAGGGAAATTGCACTTTACTAAAGCTTCATTGAACTCTGTGTGGCACTTGTATAAATTGAGGGGCTACTCCAATTTAAACAGATAGGAATACTTTCCGTTTTCTCCCAAAAACTCGACACAAGACAAAAGCTTCTTTTCCACCTATCAAGACTTCTTCCCGATCTCAAACTGTGTCAGTGGTGTACTTGTGCTGTCTACTGTAATACTGTATAGTAGAAATAGAATCTATTCTCATCCTACATACATACTTACATAGAGTAGTTAGAAAAGATAGAGACTCTTGTGATCTTATATGAGGATGTTTGTTATGTGATGAACTTATATTCTTCCTTCGTCAGAAAAACTAAATTCGAGCTTTGTATTGTAGATTGTAGCAGAAGAGTTAAAGTAAATAGAATCGAGTTGACTTCAACAGCTAATTTTTGTATTCTGATAATATTATTGTATAGTAGAGAACTACTGATAGAGGAAGGTCTCTAAACTCCTTTGCTCTGGATTAGTTTCGGAGGTAGAATAAATTGTTTGCTTTCCGTGGGGACTTTAGCCGTTCAATGTTCACCTCACTGGAGTAGAGTTGAGTTTGTGTTCAAGTTTAGAGTTGGACGTTGGATTTGGATTGGAATGGGAAAGATGCGATGCGATGTGGATGTGAGTTGAGGTGAGAGGACAGAGCACAACTAAACAGGAACTTTGGATTGGAACTGAACCCAAATCCAATTCGACCCAAGGAAACCACCTGCACTTTCAGAAGTTTCTTTATATAGGTATGTCATGTAGCTTCTAAGTAGGTAGGTATGCAGAGGTATTCCAGGAGGGTCAGTCCAGCGAAGCAGCTCGGCACTACGTTAATGTTAGAAGTAGATAAAGACACAGATCAAGCTAGAGCCAGACCAGACCAGGATAGGAATGTTCGTCTTCTTCGTCTTCTTCTCCTACATACACATAAGTACACACACCTATGTAACAAGAGAACGGAACGTATGAAGGTAAAGCCCTTTCTTCCTTTTCTTCTCGTCGTCCGCTCCTCTCCTCGTTGTTCGTCCCTTAAGTAGGTAATACACTTCGTAAACTAGCTATAATCTATATAATGATCATGCTATATGGATCAACAAGACTTAAGTGTATTGTGTATGTAGTATGTACTCATAAGCTTTCGTTTTTCCTGTGTGGTTCCTTTCTCCGTCAGATTCCTCTTCTTCCAATCCAAATAAATTACTATTTGTTGGTTTAGCTTAGCTTTTGCTTCAATTCAACTTCAGACTCTTGTCCAGTCAGACCAAGCTTCCTCACGATCACCACATCAACAGCTTTGCTTCTCATCGACAGCTTCACTCTAATTGCTTTGCAGGAAACACCCTCTTGTCCTTATCTGAAATTATACAAAAGTTATATCGTTAGTAACAATGTCAACTTTTCCATTCTTAAAATACGTCTACATTTTATTTTATGTCAAATACTCATTTAACGTCAACAATATAAAATGCATATTATACTATATATCCGATATACTGTAAAATTAACAGATTTCTGGGACACCATGCGTTGGCTAGCTCTGCTGCTGCTACTCTATCTACACTCAAAAAGTAAACTCAATTAGTTATACAATTTTAATGTAATCAGTACGGATCTTTTTCTGGCTCCACAAACCAATTTACACGTCAGAGCCCCCATATTTTTTCTACCACACACGCAAACATAAAAATATAAATGAGTCATTAAATTAGCATCCCAGAAATTAAAAAGGGTTTACTCTCAACAATATCATAACTACTACATTGAAGTACACATAAGAAGAACATTGTTGTATCTATGTTACAAACATTAAAGAGAAGACGCAGTTGTCTTAGTTTGCTCCGACTCCCGTCCTCTCCTAGTAAAAAGAAACTAACGTGCTTAATGCTCTTACTACACGGAGGTTGAGGTAAAAACATATTTAATGTGTACTGTATTTTCTCTTGTGCACACATAAAACAAAATAGGTCTAAGACTAGGTATATATAGAAAATTTTATGCTTACTTAGCTTATTCTACGTTATTTCTAACAAGTGAAGTACCTGTAGTGTAGTAGTATTGCTATTATGACAAATTAGCCTGTTCCTGTGTAACTTACTTAGCTGGCTTGGCTTGGCTTAAGCTTTATTGTCTTTCCCTACTTATACGTGGAATGGAAAGCAATTCATATCAAAGAATAAATATTAGTTATGTATTATAGACATACAAAAGAATAGAGATAATAATAATTGCTTACATACATGTATGCACACAGACAACAGAACTATTAAAGATTCTCCTACTATACTCCGTATGCATGGCATCATTTACAAAGTAGATACAAACTACGGTTCATAGAATAAGAATGTGTCTGTGGAGGCTAATTGATGAGAATGAGCCTCCAAAGTTTCAAACTAAAACTTCTTTGCTTGCCTTTGCCTTTCTTATTAAGGAAACTCGCTTATACTTACTGATACAGATAAGGTAGATGGTAAAAGTAACCAAAATACAAATGTCTACAAGTAAAATATATAGATCAGTAGGTAGTAGGTAGTAAGGCACTAGACATCTCAGCCAGAGAAATGTTTTTGCTTGACTTTACTATTAGTGCTTATGTTCTCAATTACCAAAACGAGGAAACCGACTTCAGTGCTAACAATAAGTAGAATCTGTAGTAAGAAAGTAGTAAAGTAATGTGCTTTACTTTTCTGAACAGTACAGTATGAGAACATTTGCTCTAAAGCGGTGCTCTTGGTCTGGCTCTGACTCGGCTTTTCTTAGCTTTAAACTTAAACTTGGATTTGGATTGTATTACAAAGTACATACTTACTTTACTACAAACTACGTATGTGCTTACACATTACAGATATACAGATTTCTTTCGTTTGTTTTGGTTTAGTTTACCATGAGAGAGCAGAAAGGCAATTTATGGTTGTTATTACTCATTTGACTTGCCTCGCGTTTCGTCTCGTACTCAAAGAGATAAATTAAATATGGTAACTGTCAAAATGATGAAGGCTTAACGATAGGTTTACTTGTCAGTAATTTAGGCATGCAATGCAGGTAAGGTATCTGTATCTGTTCTGTACTGATACTGACTTGACTGATATAATGTTCTAATGTAATGCAACGCTTACAACGCAACAATATCCTTGTACTTAGTACTCCACTCCTCAAGTAAGCAAAACAAAATAAAAACACTTCCCTCATCTCATCACATTACATCTGCACTTTATGGCCAAAATATTTCTGAGTGAATCTTCTACTTCTTGGTATTCGTAAATATTAAATACCTGAATGCATATCAAACCATCCATACCGCAGGTACCGTAGTTGTACTTACTTACAAACTTTTAATAATGAATGCATTATCCA
Source organism: Tomocerus mixtus (assembly GCA_034694165.1). Lineage (NCBI taxonomy): Eukaryota > Metazoa > Arthropoda > Collembola > Entomobryomorpha > Tomoceridae > Tomocerus > Tomocerus mixtus. The sequence continues at coordinate 2,598 of JAQFYC010000966.1, read as the reverse complement.
ATATACACATAACCTAAATGTAGTATGTAAGTACATACGTCCTGGTAGTTAGTATGTCATATTTTGCTAAGGGAAGATAAATATTTATAAGTATACATATTTACACATTCCTATTCTACAGATTGGCATGCATCGCATGGCATATCTACTCTTTACGTAGGCAAATATTAGTTCACTTTGTTTTATTTTACTTCTTAAGTAATCTTTAGATGTTCTCATATCCCTTGTTGAGTTCTTATATCAAATATCTGAACATATTCCTCCCTCACTGCTGTACCCATTTCTTTTCTTTAGTTTTATTTGACTCCATTATAACTTTCTGTCTTATTATGGCAAAGTGTCCATCAAGCTTCAGTCTACCTTAAACTATGTATGTAGTATCTAATGCCCTGTCCGTCTGTCTTAGTTACAAAACTACATCCCTGTTAATGTTATAAGTGTATTGCTAAGTATAATGTACCTACTTAACTATATAATCTACAGATAAGTTACCTCATCTCAACGAAACGGTGAAACAAAGACCGACCTCTCCCATTTCCATTTAATAAGAGCTACACACATTCTTAGAAATATAAGCGCTTTGAAAAAAATCCTTATTTCTTATACTAGCATTATTATTAGACTACATATCTTGAAATAATAAACTTAAAGCAGAAGCATGTAAATATAAAGTATAGTATGTACAAGAGGGACTTAAAGAGCAAATTCTCGCTAGCTCTGACCCGATCCCATCCAATCCCCTCCTCTCTTGTCTTCTCTTCCCCAGTCCTTCTTTCTACATCTTCCGCTAAGCAAATATTAGTTTATCTCATTTTTCAGACAAAAAGGAAAGGTAAATAGCTAATGTGATGGTGATGTGAATTGAGTGTAATGTAATGCAATTCAGTGTAATGCAATGGTAAATAGTAGAAGAATGAATGTGGGCTCATTCATTTCATCACATCACATCACAGTACACAAGACATCATTACATCCCTACTTATGTTTCTTTGCATTATGGGATGTGTGTCTTGTCTAGTATTGCTATATTGCGTTTACAATGGGTTCTATCTCTATCTGACTCTGAGATGAGTGAGTCTCATTTCTTTTTCTTCCTCTCAAGTCAACAGCAAGAGGCTAGAGCAAATGGACGGGTAAATAATCTGTAAACTCATCATAATCGTCATCAGAATACGATTACAACATCATCATCACACACTCTGACTACCTACACAGCCCACAGTCTATTTGCCAGGGCACTTGCACTTAAATAATACTTATAACAATACAGTACACCATCTAGGTAACTACATCTAATATCATGTAGAGATAGACATACCTACACTATATAGGTCTAAGGATAAAAATGGTGAATGTTAATTTTTTTTAGGACGGAATGGGACAGGCAATGAAATTCTTTTGACATGCAGATGTAGACAGATGTCTAACTTTTGTCAAGAGTCAGAATATAGTAAACTATATTGCTCAATGCTCAAAATTGAGTAAATTATATCATCTATAAAGAAACAGCAGTGCACTTTGTGTTCCTATACGTAGTATTGTACAGCTTATAAGTAAAGTACGACTCTCTTGTGTGAACTTTCGTCTTTCTTTTTCTCGGCACTGTTTTTATTCCCCAAGAGGAAAGAAAAGAAATCCTTATAAGATGCTTACTTACTTAACTTACGTTAGCTTAGCGCTAGAACTGGTGTTTCTTTTGAAATCCTTAAGTAATTCTCATTCAAAATCGTAGGGATGTGTATAAAGTATAAACCTACAGCCTACCTATCTTCAGTCTCAGTCAGAAAGGACAGCATGACAATAATGCATTGCATACTATTGCTAACCTTATAAGTATGACAAGAGACACATGCAAGACATAATTCTATAGGTATTAAGGTAGGTACTTTGTGCATATAGATTTGTGTAGGTCTATAAGTAAATCTAATGTACATACATACATTGCATTACTCTACTCGACAGTGTGGAGAAATAAGGGCCCGGGGCAAGGAAGACAAAGTAAAATTTACATTAGCATTAGCTCAGTCAAATCCAAAGCATTACAACGTTGCTTCACTCAAAATCTCTTTGTTTTTAGTCCTCATCCACCTAAAAGACGAGCAAGTAGCATTCTGAAATATTTTAAGCCTTTTGCACGTGCATCCAAAATACAGATAAACACACTTTTAAGTCTATTTGTAATTTTTATTTATTTTAACACACACAAAATAATGCTTATTAACATATCAATACCTAACTATGCAATTCAATTCTGCTTTTAGATGGCTAATGTATTGCTACTTCCTAAATCCTTTTATTAAACACTTAATTACGCCCTGGCGGACCTTATTCTATGGGTTACGGCAAAATTACTCATTTTTGTTTTTGGACATCCTGATAATAACTGTACGGGTTAAAAGTTACAAGTCTCACATTTTTTGTTAAGTGATTTTATTTGACAGTCTAGTCGTTTTCCATTTTTATCTACAATTGCGCTTTACCTATATACAATATTTAGAAATATTTAACTAGCCATGTTACTTTAACCTTTTGAGCCCGAAGTACGGGAATTTCCGTAGTTATGAAATAGTCCCCCAAAGACAAACTACGGAAATATCC
>JAQFYC010000965.1:0-42419 GCA_034694165.1 Tomocerus mixtus | reverse complement strand
TAAGTTATCAAATCTCACCAACAGATGGAGATTTGTCGATTCCCAGCCAAGCCAGGACAGCCGAGGATCTACCTTAATGTCAACGTAAATTGTTTCATACGAGAACTCTAAAGAGCATTTTGCAAACAGTAGAGTTGCTTGGTTGCAATGTAAAGGAATAGTGATTATTCATTGTGCTTGATCATTTTCAAAAGCTCGTAAGCACAGTTGTATGCTTTAATGCACCATAAGCATATATTGTGTAATTTTAGTAATCTACCAAAAAAACATCCTTCCTTTTAACATAAACTTCCCCTTTTAATGATAGGTTGTCAATATGCAAAAGAAGTTGAAGTAAACTAAACTGGTTCTGTACTATTTCAGTAAGTAATGGAGGAAACCACATTTTGTCACTATCCTAGTACAAGTAACTAAGTATCATGAATATTTGTTTTAATGAGGATCAAAGCTCTGATTTTTAGATGCGGTTGATTATAATATCTTTAGACAAGTGAAGAGAGGTAGCATCTTGGATAGACCCTCGACTAGGATTTTTATATGGTGTTATCCTCTACTTTTTACACTTAAATTGGATATTAATAGCCTTCCCTGCGGTTTGACAACTCACAAGTCATCCACCACACGCAGATTGAGCAGACAGCACCATGGAATCCCTTCCGCTTCTCCAAACTATTCTGTACCGGTTGCCGTTGCCGCTTCACGAATACGAAGGAAGGCTATGTTTACCATTTCATAACAAGACTGTCATGCCTACGCTAGGTTATTGCTAACTATCACCATTTCTAAACTATTCTCTTGGTACATGAAACAGATGCGACAATTCTTCATATCTAATCTCACTTGGTTTGGTTAAAGGCTAAAGGTAACGGTACCGAGCAGGTGTACCGAATCCTTTTTCAAACAAAGTCAAAGTCACTTGCAGCAACGAAATACAAACTACATAACGCTCTTCTACCTACACGCACACTGCATTCCATTCTTAATGAAATTTTATCGTAGCATAACTAAGTACAGATATGTAGATGCATATATCTACTTAGGATCTTAGAAACCTCACTTACTTCGTTCAGGTTAAAAATTAAATACCAAAAATCATTCTTATCTTTAACACAAATATCATTTCTTGAACTTATTATTTGAAAGATGATTTCTGGAGTTCAGTTGAAAGATTCTCCAAACAGAGATATTTCAATCAAACATTGCATTTGCAAACATTCAATACATTTAGAATTTTGTGGTGTATATACAATAGTGAGTCTTACGATTAGTCATATGAGTCTTACATTCTATTAATGGTATACACTATGCACTAAACTATAATTTAAGAGTAGACAAAAATAAAACTGCATTCTTACCTTCATGTGTATCCAGAATTTTTGCTACGACGTTTGTTGGCATCCAACATAGCTGAAGGAAGAAAAGTAGCATAGTCTGAAAGAGAACTCGACGCACAGGAATTCCGTTAGTTCCACTATGTCTACATCCAATGGAGATAATATGCGTTTTCTTCATTGTGAATAAATTTATAGAGAAACTGGAAATCCTGTTTGCTAAATCACTCACAATTTCTCGACTATAAGCACTGCATAAAGTCGTAAAAATTGTTTCCTCCTCATAGAGACTTGTTTACGACGAGTTTTGAATTCAGTTGCGTAGAAATTTCAAAATTTCTTACAATTTTCACTTATTTATTTATTTATATAAGACTAACCAGAAGATGAAACTACCATCAGTGCATCACATTCAAAGTAGTGCAGTCCTTCACTTCACACAGAACAGGCACTAATTATAATCAGATAAGTAGCTGGATTTTTTGTGGGTCTTTTGGATTAGCTTCCCTTTGCTACTGGTTCATTCAGAGTTGATGTTAATCCTTAGTAATGGAAAGGCTGTCTAGATTTGTCAGATTAGCAATGTTTAAATATCCGCTTTTGTAATATCAATTATTCAATGGGCAGATTAGCTCCAGTGCTCTCCTTGTCATGGAAGAAGCATATATTATACAGTACCTAATATTTCATTAGTATTTAATTTATTGAAAACCAGTGGGGGACTGAGGAATGAACCATTCGTTACAATTAGTACAAAGAGCCTATAGGTACAGATACCTCTTCTTTATCAGATTTTAAATCGGGATTTAAAGCTTCTTAAGTTGATTTTGATTGGGATTAAAGCATTGATTTAAAATTCAAAAGATTGTTTCGAAAACAATTGGATAATCCATCAATTGTAGTGATGGTAAATCATAAATAGCTTATGTTGTCACACAATTGTTGAAGGAATTGTAACGAAATTAATTTCAAGTAGTAGTACAGAATATTTTTTTCCGACTGAGCAATGCAATGGACCCAACAAACTTAAGTATAAGTTTAGTTCAGTCAGGTTCGTTCGTTTATTAAGTTTTTGCTGAAGCAGAAGTGTAGAATACAGTACACAGAGCAGAATGTGTGGTACGTGTGTGTATTTCTTGATTAATATATAAAATCCTTTGGCTCACATTCACAAGAAGGTACTTTATGTACTAAAGTAGTATCCTATGGGTTTCCTTCTTTATGATGATTATATACTACAGCACAGTTTTGGTTTGTAAACTATAATATAAACTCTATGATATTTTGAGCTTTATAAAAGCAGGGGAAGGAAGGCAAGGGAAAGAATCCAAAGAAACTTCTTATTTCCTTATTACATAAGGGAAACTAGCGTAACGCAAGCCAAGATGTACAGTACTGTATCTTTACTGTACTCTTAGTCTATAGTTTCCTTCTTGTAAATATATAGTTCGGTTTGACTTGTCTTAATAGTTAAGTGAAGAGAAGTCTTTTTAGAAATGTGAGTATAATAAGAGTGTAGATGCGGTGTGGTGTGTAAGAAAGAATGGTACTATGTGAGGAAGAGGTGCAAGAAGGCATTCATTCCCATTAATCATCTCACTTCAGACAGACACCAACACTACACAATTAGCCCAACTTGCAACGAGGTTCACTGTCACAGCAAAGTATAGTGTAATATAATATTAGAACATCATACTAGTGAGAACATAATAAAGTAGCAGATTCTGTAGCACTTTTTATTTTTTATATATATGTAGGCAGTGAACTATGAGTATACTTATCTTTCCTTTACTATGCGGGATTGGATTGAAGACTTTATAAGAAGACTCAAGTTTCTTTTCATTACTTTCGTTAGTGTTGGCTGTTGGGTTAGCGTTATGTTATGCTTATGCTGGGTTAGTTAGGTTTGGTGAGGTTTGCTTATGTTCTTACTTCGCTCACTCCTTTTCTTGAATAGAAACTCGTATAGAGATAATACACGGTTTGTAATTTCAATAACATCTGAATAGTTATATAGTTGAGATGTAATTTACCTCCAGATTCTATTAGGCGAGCATGTATATTAGTAGAGTGTTATAGGGCTATATCTTTAATGCTTTCCTCTCGCCAGACTCTCTTCTTCTGATTTCAATGAGCACAATGAAAGGATGCACCCTTTCCTTTTGATAACACGTAATAATAACTCGAGACTCTCTCAAGAAAGGTTTTCAATTTCAAAGTCTCATCTCTTGAGCGCTGTCACTGCTTTAGAGGATGATGTACTAAGGGTGAGATGTATGAGACGTAAGTAACTATAGTTATCGTACCTACAGCTTATTCTTTTTCTTCTGTGTTCAGTGTTCAAGCACAATTAAAGATTCTGGCCTTATAAACTCTGAAGAGGGTTCACGTTCACTCACTTGGCTCCTTGCATTCAATTCACTCTTCTGTATGTAGTGTGCTGTCGGTTCAGTTCTCTTAATTCATACTCGGGTTTTCTAATATAATAATAGCCTGGGTTCTCTATGAATCTTGAAGACTATTTTCTATTGTTATATTATTGCGTGTATCAATATCAATGCAGGATTTTACTAATTCCAATTTAAATTATAACTAGTAACTGTATAAGAATTTTTATGTGATATATTGTAAGTATGATATTACGTATTACGTATATATCGAATATACAGATAGCATAAGTCAACAGGGATGCTGAAAGCAAAGCCACTCAACTGGTTCTTTACAGAAGTTACCTAAGTATGGATTTCGTCAGAAAAGTTTTATTTAAAGCTAAAGCTTTTCTTTTCTTATAGTTTTTAGGTTGGTTTACTTGAGATTCGCAGATCAGTTTTGATTTCTTTTCGTTTCCTACGGATATTCTCTCAAATTACTTCTGTGTATATGCATCTGCAATATTTGAGCATTACATAGATTGGCAAAGAAGTGAGGCCAGGCCAAGTCTTCAGAGTTCAGTTGTGTTGGAAAGAGTGAAATGCAATCTGGGATCTAGCTAATGTATTTAGAGCGGAAGTAATGTAACTTTTCTATATTAGACTTGTAAAATAAGTTTCACAGTGGCATAAGTACGTATATGTATCTATAGTGGAGTGTGTATCTTGTCTTGTCTATGTATTCAGTATCGTTTCTTTCTTCCGTAGTAGGTACCACTTTTTCTTTTCACTTCAACTCTTCTTCTTCTTAGTTTCTTTGAGTAAGTTGAGCGAGAGAGCGTTCGTTGTGTTTTGTCTTGTTGCAAAGAGAGTGAGTGATGGGATGTGCAGAGTCCTTTTCAATTTGCCAGTTTATTCTTAATAAAGAATGACTTGGATTTTTAGCACAAGTGTCTCTTTCGTCTACCAACTAGTCAATTCAGGCTCCACTCTAGTTGGTTTAGCTTTAGTGTACTGTACTGTACTGCACTGAACTGCACAAGACAACTCAACTCGAGCCAGACGTACGTTCCTGTAGGTACGTACTAACTCGAGACAACTATTATATAACAGGATACACGATTTTAATAAATAAAGTCTGGTTACTTTATCTTCTCAGAGCTGCTCGTTCCACAGTATGATGACAGATTGCTACGATACGACAAAGTAGAATATATTTATCTAATGTCTCCTTCTCCTCTTGTATCGTGAACTAAATCTTTCAGTGCTACAGTTTTAGCTTAGCGCACACAAGTCCAAGTCAAGAAAAGTGTCAGACTCTGTAAACGATTTTCGAAGATAACTTTACTTACGTTACACTTAGACTCTGAGCAATGGGATAATTTTTTCAGAGATTGAATCAACCAAAAACAATGTCTTTATCTTTCTCCTTAGACGCGATTGGATACACTGTACTGGAATTTTACAACTTTTATAGGATTATTATGTATAGTATCTTTCAATGTAACAAAATTCCATACAAGTTTGCTTGGAAAGAACACGCCATTCAAGGTTAACAGTAAGAGGACTTTGGCAGTTTCAAAAGAGAAAAGGATATTCTCTATTCCCAAGATTCCAATCGATCAGTCAGTCTGGATATGGATCGTATAGACATTTTCTTCCAGAAATTGTGAAACGCACAACTGAACTATCTGTCAGAGATGATGCAATTCAATGCAGCTGGATATAGTGGAATGCACTTCTTTGTTTTGCTTATAAAGCACAACTGCACTGTACGTTGTACATACAAAATTTAAGCTTCAGCTTTTTCGTCGACTATTCACAATCGATGTAGGTAGGTACAACTTTCTCCGGATCTAGATAAATACATAAGTTTTTTTATTAGCATACGTATCAGTAATTTTATGAGATTAAGTTTTCTTGTTTTTGTTATACTAAATCAACAATCTTATTATACAAATACATGCATACCATACTTTTATAGATAACACATTAATCCTGTAGGAGTAACTATATATAGTATGGCATAAGCTTAAGAAAGGCATATTGCATATAACCGAAATGAATTTGCATATGCAAAACATAGACAAGTTGAGTACCATTGTTTTTTGTATTAGACTAACTTACTCAGTAAATAGATAACATTCGCGATTTTGCCAAATGGCGAATGTTGGCAAAGTTGGGATAAGGTTAGTCTTATGAACAACGTTTAGCCAATCATATAGTTTAGTATATTAAAGCAGAATGTTTGGTGCACATGAAATATAAAATCCAATAGAAAAATGTTATTAAGAAAATAATAGCAATAATTATTCAGGTTGCATTGTACGTACTACGTAGTATTAATTCGGTAATAAAATGAATGATAGAAGTGGATTAAGTAGTACAATAATACCTAGTTAGTTTAGAATGTTCATTATGTGTTTCTTTAAGTTCACTTACGCTATGAAAATTATATGAATAAAGGTTAAATACGTAGATACGCAAATGTAATATGCAAGGTTTGCTTACCATAAGCATAATAAGCTACTTACACCCATAATACATATTTAGAATAGTACGAAATGCAAACTAAATTATATAAAACATCTCACATTCTTAGTAGCTTTAGCTTACGGGAATGGAACTACTTTTGCTACATTCTATACATTTTAGAGTTTGCAATGAACTAGTGTATGATATAATAATATGACATTTGAAACTGGAAATAAGTTTGAGAAAGGCATTCAGAGTGAGAATTAAGTGCCATTATACACGGACAACGGAGTCACAGTGGATACCAACAGTAACCCTAAAGGCATTAATGGTAAAATACATAAAGCACTCACTGTGTAGTTATCTATAGATTTCTTCAGCTAACTTCAGTGCACTACTTATAACTTGTAGGTGCTCCAGTTTGTGCATATCTTCTACCTACTTACAATGGAAATGCGACATTTTCATATAAATATAAGTTACTTGAATATTAATATACTTGTCGCAGGAATTCGTAACCACAATACGGAAGGATCACTGACAAGCACTTTGCTATGAGCTGGATTTTCATTAAATTGTGGTTGTTATCAAACTAAAAAGTCTTTAAAGCACTGAGTATATAATTTTTGAGGATTTTCATTCTACTATGTAAATTGTCTGGCCTACTTAATAATGTGGATCTCCTAGTGGATTGAATTCTTCAAGTTTTCTTTAAAAGTAAACTTTCTGGCTGATTTTTCGCTAACAATAAAAGCTTTCTGGAGATATCGAGTGCCTACGACATATGTACTGACAGTGGGTACCTAATGTAGATGCGGCATCAAAATAGTGTATGTTTAGTATGTGGTGATATCATATTAATATTTTCTGGAACACCTAGTAGGTACTAGGTACATATTTACTATAAGCCCTAAAGTAAGTCTCAGATACATACTCTAGACACAAAATGCAAGGCAATCAAATGGAAATCCCAGTGGAAAGAAAGCAAAGAAAGGAATCGGAATAAGAAAGAAATACAGAATAAGAAAAGTCCTTCCAGTCAAATGCAGCTTTAGTTTCTACTCTGTTTTTCATGTCGTTATGTGACTGTGAACAAACTGGCTTCTTGGCTTTAGTTTTGCAGCGAATCGCAACGCAACGAAATGCATTGCGAGGCTTTTTGGCTTTACTTACTTTAGTTATGGAGAAAGCATTTTTTGCATTTCGTTGCACTGTACTATGCTATGTATGACATCCAAAGTAGAACAGAACTACATACATGCATTTGCTGTTACTTTCATTTTCATTCATTCAGTAGAATCGAAGCGTGGAATGGAGTCGTAGTGCAACTCTAAGCTAAGTTTATTTCTATCATAAGTGTATATACTTTACTCGTATATTTATATTATGTTCTTGTTACATACTTCTACCACTACATATAAATAGTAGATAGTACTTACAGCTATGCTCAGGAAATGCAATTTAGTGATAAGCTATAAATACATACATACGTATCACTGTCTCTTCTTCTATCCAGGCCCGAGCAGGATGCATTATAAGACTTTATAATAAAATATTCCCTACTGCAGTTCCTAAATAGGTTATACTTCCTTACTATAACAGATCTTCAAAAGTTTTTGCAAATTCTTGCTGTAGTCTTATTGCAAGGAGATCCAGAACCCGTTCAGTCAACCTAAAGCTACAACTACATTGTAGCATTACAGAGAGACACTGTAACACTGCAAATTCTCTAGCTTCTACACAAAAAGTTTTTAAACTAAGGACTTGAGCTAAGTTGAGTTGACTTGAATTGACTAGAGTTCAGACTCAACTGTCAACTATAGTCAGGCATTTTCACTTTTATCAAGCTTCACTCTTCTAATACCTCTGGGAGAAATGCAGTCGTCGATCTGGATGTTTCTATAACAGATATATACACATGAGTATGAGATATCTATATAATACAGATATAGGCACCGTGGCACAAATGTGGGACACTGACACAGGACAGGACAGTTCTTGTTACGATTACATTATTTTTGGTATGCATATGTAGGCAAATCTTGTTTTGTATTGCATATGCAATGGTATTATGCTATATGAAGGAAATGCATCTATCTTTACATACTTATGTGTATACGATATGTAAAAATGTAAATCAATACTATACATACAGTAGAGATATGTTGTGATGTGAGATTGAAGGAATATTATACCTACTACTATGCTATTGACAAAATTAATACAATAGGAAAGTAATCTATTTATTCACACATTATAGCTGGTGAAAGAAAAATCGTGCAGAATCAAATTGGATTAAGATCAATTGCAAGGAACGCATGCAGAAGTTGTTTTCCATGGTATTGAAGTTTTTGCAAATGAACTACAATATGTTTGTCTGGGTTGGTACGGTCTGGTCAAGTTTATGAAATGGCATGATATGGCACGCGAATGTTATGATACATATATGATTTCGTATTAAGTAATATGTAGCTGTTCTACTGTATAGTATTACTATTTGCATGTGTTTGTATATACATAATGCAGGTAACAACAACTAATATGCGATCCTTTCTTACTTTCTTTTCAATTTAGCAATTTACTACAAACTAGGAAACTAAAGACATGCCCCAACTCTTTACTTCTTCTCTTTCCCCATTATTTTCTTGTTATTAACATAGAAACACGAATTGGGTCGCAAACATTCCAATTCTCTGAATCTTAGCACGCGCTTTGCCGAAATTCATTGCACAAACACGGAAACCCACATTATTACAATAGGAACAGTTTCTCCCTCGTTTAGGTGCAATCAGTTTTGGCGAACACGTAGCGAAGAAATGAAAATTGCTGGCATTTCATGAAATGGGAAAAGATATCTAAGAGCAACGAGTTGGCTTCTTTTAGTATTAAGCTCCTATACCAGAAATGTCATGCTGTACCATATAGCATACCGCCAGCTGACATTACAAACTAATTTATACAGACAATGTGTAACTGCTATGTCATGTTCTTGTCTTAGATAGTGGAAAACAGAGATAGGGGGACTAATAAGCTAAATGGAGGTACGTATTGCTTAGGTAAGCTCAGTAACTTAGCTATTTCAAATCCTAACCTTAGAGCAAAACTGAATAATTTAGAATAACCATAGACCGGGACAACTAATGTAAATACTATAACGTATATTACAAGCAAATCTACTACTATAACTATTTAGTGCTTTTGGTTTCCTGAAAGAATATCATTGTATCCATAAGGTAATTACATACTGATAATACCTAGTATATATTATAATTCATCTTAATTTAATTTGTTTTAATTTTTACATACATAATTTATTATCCGTAAATAAGCCGTACAAAACGGATATAAGCAATTGGTTGAGCTAAGTACTGCCACTAAACTACCAGTTTGGGTGGTGAAAATAGTTGAAATGACCTATTAGAGACATTTGGTATTGGATTTTCACAAAATTTCACAGTGCCCCATGTTTGGGGTAAGATGAAATTCATATTTTGATTCCTTACGTCAACAGCTTTCCAACGATACCTTACATGCCATATGTTTCTATTTAAAAAGTAAGTGGTCAGGGCCAGAACTCCATGGGAGTGTGGCCTATTTGGTTCAAAAACTAATCTTGTTCTTTCCTATAACTTTATGAACTTCTGAAAACAAAATTCAAAAAAGTAGAACCGTTGAAGAGTTATAGTCTCCCCGAACGGACAGAGAGCTAGACAGACAGTTCGGTCATTCCCATTAAATGGTTTACTAACCACAAATCCACCTACACTATACTACATAAACATAAATTTATAGACATAATAAATATATCGATGGCACGTAATTTTATCTAGAAGTTTACCTTTAGCTATTTAATAATAAACTCTCATAACTCTCATCTCATCGAAAATATATTTGTTAAACCTTGCTAATTTTTCGGTGCTGGAATTTTTTGCATTAGTAGTACTTTAGTACATTGTGTACATTCTAGTCAACACATCTACATTTATATTTAACTTACTTCCATTGTCTGACTTGTTTTAATCTTGTTGTTTCAGCGTTAGATCTTTAAATTCACGTTGCGTGGGAAGGGTGAAGAGAAATCATATAAAATACATATACTTAATAATAATCTGTATGTAGAAGAGAATGAGATGGGAAGGAGTGGGCCCTTGGGTGCTCTACAACTTCAACACTGCGTTCTGCAAAACTGTTTCCCTCTTTTCTGCATGTAAGTATGTTAGGTTGTCTGTCTGTCTATCCAGAATCCAGAGCTGACTGGCTGGAGCTGGAATAGTAGTATTTAAGTTTAAGTTCAACTCTCTTCAAAGCTGTAGTAGACGTCTAGCGCTACGCAAGGCAGAATAACACAAAATATGATTAGTTAGATACAGTTGCACACGTTTCCAGTTTCTGCGTTCCTATATTGTTAGCTGTTAGCGTAACCGTCCTTGGCATGACTTGGTTTAGCTACCACTACGTGCGCAGTGTGGATTCCATAATAAACCTGGATTCTTATACGAATTCAAATCCAGTATTTCTACCTAAATCAAACTAGGTTTGTATTTCTACTGTGGAAGGAACTCATCACTCATCCACTGTTCACTAAATAACTATGCACACTACACTACACGCTGCCATAGTTGTGTACCGTGAATTTCTTCTCGAATTTAAGTGTTAAGTACCTAACTTATGCATAGGTAAGTACATAAGGTACATCAGGTTATTCTACTCTCTCTCTGGAGTATAAACGTCTATTTATTATTTGTGTAGGTAAGTATGGGACAGATCTACAGTAAAGCAAAATAAAAAGCTTACATTTACAATTATTTATAGCTACACTTCAAAATTTTCTGTACATGCATGTACACATTTTTCATAAAAACTCTATAAATGTAATTAATACACTTCTACATGCAAAATAAATTCTTGTCTTAATCTCTCTAATGGTAATGTCTTACTAAAGATTTATATTTGTCAGATTATCGTTTCATAATATCATTTGTAGACCTAGCAGGTAAGGATAGAGCTTGCTCGTTACCACTGATCTTGAAAACTGACGTAAATGAAAGAACTTCATGCTAAAATTGAGGCGTGTTTATGTTGGATACTCTATAGACAAGATATAGATAAAGTACGTAAATGCAAGTCTTCCAAAAAGCGTGTAATAATGTTACTACTGGAAAGGTAAGTAAGTTACTATGTTACAGGTAGCTTAAGTTATCAAAGAAAATTGATGTTAGTTTAGGAAAATACAGCTTGGTATATGTAGCCAAACGAACATTCATTTAAGAACACAGGTTTTGCATAGTACCTAAACCATATAAATATGCATTGCTTATCATAGTACGCAAACACATACAGATATGTACTATGGTCATATAATATGGGGTATTTTATGCATACAATAAAGTCTTACTTATGGTATAGTGATTTACTTACGGTGATAACTTCAATGAATGCTGAAAGGAAATACTAGGATACCCTAGTCTGGTAGATATGTACCTATTGTAAAGCCCATACTATTTGGATACACAGTATCTGTTACATATAGCCACTCCTTATATATCTTTAATAATATAAGATATCGTTCAAGGTAGCTAAAGTTGCATAAAGAACTCCAATGTCTACAATATATAGGGGCATATATTTTCTGGAAAACGAGACTACTTTGAATCTGATTGAAACACAGTGAAATAGAAGTGAGCAGTTTAACTTATTGTTAGATGTACGATAGCTTAAGGCTTGTATTGTTCACGACTCAGTCGTCTCCTCTGATGTACAAATATGCATATCTTTAACTAAATACTATACTAGAGTGTATGTTACTCAAGTTTTACTTACTATAACATGTACCCATGTCATCATGTATAGCAAAGTATACTTGAAGGATATTAAAACAGCTTTGCCCGTTACTCAATATAGGAATAGGAGCATTTAACTCAGATTTAGAGTAACATTTGTACTAGGTTAGTTAAAATAATCTTTTGGTACGTTGATGTATGTTTTCTATTTGCATTATTTTGCATTGAAACACAAAAAATAGACCTAGTAAAAACCAGGAATAATGCGCATTTGAATATCTGTTTCCTAAGAGCACGTAAGTACTCAAATAAGGATTAGTTAAAGTATCAACTTCTAGTTTTACTATCATTGACATTTTACATCGCACAAGCAGAATCAGACCCTCTACTTTTTTACCTATCTAAATACTTGAGGTCAGTTCTAAATGCTACTGATTTACATGCAATTAGTATTATCTGTAGCAGAGAAGGATAATAACCTCTCCTAACAGCTAAAATGAGAAAATGCTGTGCACAATTTGACGAAATTCTTTTACAATATTATAATTACCCTCTCTGTGACATTGTTGAATTTTTTATGTCATTTTTGTATGCTTAATATTAAATTACATGTAAGGAATGGTTCAAAATATTTCATGTGATGGTATTTATGAGGGATTGAGGTGTTCTAAGGTTTGTAAACTTCGGCAACAAAATAAAAACTTATTGTTAGATCTACTAGGTACTTTGGGTAATAAATATATCTAAAATAAAACATAAAGTCAAAGTCAAAATGTTCTTCTTGCACAATGCATTCGTCATTCCAAGCAGCACATGTGTAAAAAATAGTTTTATATGGTAAGTGAATGCGGAAGAAAGTTTTCTCTACAATATTTTTCTACTGTTTATATATTATGTATGTCTAATGATAAGTAACAAGAAGTATCTATAAACTATGTTCATGTAGGCGATATTTTTCAGCTGAGATGTAAAAGTTAGAAAGCAGAAGTTTTACTTGAGCAGGCATAGAATAAACGTACTACAGAATACAAGAGTAAAGTTGTTCGTAGTAAGTTTTGGCTGACTAGACCTTACTATCAACTTACTACTTATTATATAAGGTATTATGTGTAGTAAGCACTACAATTGTGCAAAGATTCTCTACAGTATACTGAATAAGGCTTTAAGCATACCGATCGAAATCATTTTATCGCTACGAATCAATCAACGTAATCCGAAGCTTATGCACTTCAGCACAACACTTCCGACTGAAAATCGTTTCCCTAAAGAGCTTGTCTAAACATTGTATCCTCCTACAGACTCAACTTTCCTGGGTTTAACCCAAGTGTGCATTCTTACTAAAAAGAGTCGAGAGACTTTGCTAGCACGTCATTTCCTACTATAAATCTGAATTATTAACAAAACTTTTATAATACTAATTTAATATTTAAATCACTGCTCTCAATTTTCTTACGGCGAAGTTTTGTTCATGGATATTGTACATAGATAGGTGTTATGGAGTCATTTATGTACAGAAATGCAAAACTAATTCATTACGCTAATACTTATCAGATAAGGCTATTATTCTCGTCCTCTCCTTATAAATAGATGTACAAAACTATCTTGTGACCATTCATGAAATAAGACTTATACTTATACTTGCTTACAAAACAAATACACATAATTTTAATTGCAAAGATGTAAATAACAGTTATGTAAGTAAGAATTACAGTCGTTATGTAATTTAGGTGGCTATGATTTTAACTAGATAGTAGTATATACGTTTAAATTAATAATATTGGTATATAGGCATCTTTCTACTTATTATTACCTATGGTATGCAGGAAAAATTGTATCTTTACCTGTTAGTGTACAAATCGCGATATAAATACTTAGCATTATACTGTATACCAATGGAGAGATGCCTCTATAGCAAACACCTATATGCGTAATTCCCAGCTCTACCTTTTATTTTGACATAGTCTTGTTTTTGTTGAAGGAGTAAAGTAAAAAGTAAGCCAACGTTGCTGGAATTGAATTTTGGATTGAGCGTAATGCAACTCTAGTCCACCTTGAGTTAGAGAAAAGTATCTTTGTGTAGTAGTAACATCAGACTAAGAAGTAAACTCCGGGATAGAAGGCAACTCACATCTCATACAAATAGTAAAACAGAAAATAGGAAGTATACCAACAAACAGAAACTGAAAGTTGGTTGAAAACGAATGATTCGCAAAGGGATTGGAATGACGAATGGAAACAAACGGAACACACTACTGACTGAGTGAGTGAGTGAGAGACTGACGTACTGAAGACAATATAAGAACACCGAAGAAACGCTAAGCATCAAACAAACTAGAGATAGAAGAGATCAGCTCATCTTCAGATATACTACAAACATACACTAAAGTAGGAAACTGCATACTTGATACTTACGCGTGTAAGGAGTGCTATAGTACAGCGTCAAACTACATATATGATATATAGTAGACTTGTACTGAATATAGAACATACTTAAAGAAGAGATAAATCTGTAGGTACATACATGTGTACTACTTACATTTGTAAGTATATCCCTTTTGTTTAGATTTAGATGAAATTGGAAGTATTGAAGTGGAAGATAGGAGCGTGTTCTCTTTTTATATAACGAATGTGTTTTGTTTAAATAGAAGGATAGGGTAGTCAAAATGAAATAGGGATTTCAAACAAATCTCTCGTAGTTCTATTCTGAAAGTATCTAATCTCAAGTCAACTCACAGGAAAGACAAGACAAAACTGGCTCGGATGTTCTTTAGTTTTCTCTAAGGAATGAGTGAGATAATCACTGAAGATGTCCATTCAAGATGTAACTTTGTAAAGTTCTCTTATATAAACTATCCTATACATATACCTTGGTAGTGCAACGAAATATAATACATTTTGCTACACCATATGTAATATACGTAGAGTAGTATACATTTTATCTATAGTGCAGTACTAAATTCTATGTAATACATATATAGAGAATCTCTTTATGCACTTAAATATGTACTACACCTAAATACAAAATACAACACAGCTACATAATATGCTATAATTCTCCTATACGATATAAAAAAAGCTTCCTTATTTTGCGGTAGTACCTAAAATAATACACCCGGAGACTATACTAAAGGGATCTGTGACTTGATTACATTTGCAACTTAGAAAGAACAACAGAATTGATGCAAAAATACATGGAAACGGAAAACCACAAATTCTTGCCGTTCTATAAGCTGAGGCAATGTGAGAAATGCAAATATTTGTCTTTTAAGTTGCCTACTGTAGCGAGTATGTGTAGATAATAAATTTTCTAGTCAAAGTCAAGTAGAGATCTGATGTAGATAAAAGAAACTGGAAGAACATTGTACAGTTACTACCATTAGTGAGGAATCTGGATGGAAAACGATCCGATCCGCTTGGAAAATTGTAAGTAATGTAAATTGTATAGTCTACTACTATTCGCAAGTATTCTTATTACATTGTATGTAAATCAATGATTTTGTGTAGGGACAAATGCTAACATAACAGAAAGAATATATGCAAATACTTAGCAAACAGAAACAGTACATAGAAATAGCAAGCAAAAAGTATAGTATATGGTTTGTTTTCTGCTATGCATTTGCATTGAGTGACTTGACTTGACTTAACTTGACTGAGCATTGAAACTGAACAGAACAGAACACAGTTCTCCATTTGTTTCCAGCACAATGGAAAATAATGCAAATTACATGGGAAACAAGTAGCTACTACATATAAGAGATTTAAAGGAAACCGACTGGGTGTTTGTTATTGCGTGACATCAAAGCATTGAAACTAAAAATAACAAAAGAGACTGTCTTCTTGTCTACATTGGTATTTCCTATTAGAGATATATAAAGCAGAATGACAATTTTGGCCAATGTATGATATAAATACTGAATGCTACATACATGTGCACTGTTGTAACTACTATCAACGACTGTCTGTTTCTAGTATAATGCAAATAAAGACATCCTTTAGGTTTAGTTCTTGAATTTACAAAGAGTAAGCGTAAAGGAATAGTTATTGGCAATGTTAGCACAATAACTATAGAGGAATAAATAGGCACCTGGCTAAGTAAACATGATTTACAGAAGGTTATAAATTTTCTAAATGTATAACTGCGTGTATCCAATTCCCAAGCACAATGTTACAATATCCCTCGAAAACAAAGTGCCTTAGATTTCCCTATTTTATGTTGTCTTAACTGTCCGACAAAACTTTGTTTACTGAAAAGAATAGAAAACTTACAAATGTTGATCTGAGTGTTATGCAATCCAACATCTAAGTTTAGTTTTCTCGTGTGCTAAATATATTTTACTATCTGTGTATTGTATACACATTGGTGCTACATTGGTTGAAAGTGTGCATTTTCGGAAATTTAAGTTATAAACTATTGCAGATTTACGTTGTACTTTGGCTGACACAATCCATGCCATTCCAGTCCCGGCATTATGAGGACCAGAACCAGAAGACAAAATAACAAGCCAAGCCGTAGCCGTAGCTGCTGCAGAAATTTATTGAGGAATTTATGACAGAGAATTTCATTGTTGATAGTGAATAAAAGAGAAAAAGGAATAAAAAAGTAAGAATGCATTTCAATATTCAGCATTGAGGGAAGTTGATGTGGAAGTTGAACCAAGAAGAGCTAACATGACATAAACTAAAACTAAACTATAAAGTAAAGTAAAAATCCAGCAGAATAAAACGCTGTGGTGCGTACCGATTCACAAGGTAAATCCTTTTCCAGCTCCAAACAAACTTTGTTGAGAAAATTTCCCGTTTTACAGTATACACCGATTCACATACACGGTAAACAAATTTTCTCTTTCCACTTTTCCCAAAATCACTTTTATCCGTTTTCTGAATTAATTCGTGAGAAAGTGATGTTTTTTGTTGTATGTAGTATTTGTGAATTTACACTTCATTCATGTATTTAACAGCTCAATAATATTAGTGCTTCAATTCACACTCACACTACACCGCTATACAATACTAATAATGCACACAATAATGTAAATGGCAATTGTAAACAGAACTATATTACTTACTACATACGTTCGTTAGCACACAAATAGCTTTTAGCAAACAAATGAATCTTTGTAGGTTGTAGGAAGCTCGTGCAAAAGAAAAATCGCACTTGCACTGTTTGCAAATATTGAATATGTATGCAAAATGATTTTGTTAGTGATATTTATACAATGTATAAGATGAATTGTAGTTGTGTAGTGGGAGGTAGTTGGGTGTGGGCATAGTGTTAAACTTTTCTTTCTAAAAAATGAGTTTTCTTTGGAAGAAAGGAGTTTTCTTCGGCTGAATATGAATTTTATGTAGCGGTTACGTGAAGTTGTGGATTTAAGGGGCTGTTGTAGAATGTAGAACGAAAGCCGAGAAGAAATAACGAGCGTGGAGTTGTTGCCGACACGAAAGGCAGTCTTGGACTGAGAAGGAAAACTACGTTGGGGATTCAACACATAAAATACTCAACTCACTCACTACATACGATCCAAAGCAAGGAACTTGCTGAACAGAAAACTCTTGTAGAGTTGAGTTTGTTCAGTTCAGTTCTACTTCTGCCTACATATACAATACACAGTGTATATGTACAGGAGAACTATTCGTAGAGACAGAGACAGAGTAACTCAACGTGCTGAGTCTGAGGGGAACTTGCAAAGAACTTCCCATACATATATACATACACATAGTCTTCTACATTCTACATTCTATGTTCTACGTATCTGAATGCAATGCAGGATAGGATTTGGGATATTCTTCTTGTACTCCAGCAGAGCTTAGCTTTTCTACTCCAGGCCAACCCAGGGCCAGACTATGCTAGCAATGTCATGGTATGTTATTTGTAGGCTAGTGCCTATCTGTACACTATACTCTATATACCCGAAAATCTCATCACATTTTCCCTTTGCCTCACTTACACAATATTCTTTTAGTTCAGTCCTCTTCCAAGCGTTCAAGAGTACACAACAAACAGTCAGACAGAAAACGAGTAAGCGTAAGCACTTTTACTCTGCTCTATTTTTCTCCAGTACCTA
This sequence comes from Tomocerus mixtus, assembly GCA_034694165.1. Taxonomy (NCBI): domain Eukaryota; kingdom Metazoa; phylum Arthropoda; class Collembola; order Entomobryomorpha; family Tomoceridae; genus Tomocerus; species Tomocerus mixtus. The sequence goes on along the minus strand of JAQFYC010000965.1, from coordinate 24,399 downwards.
CACCTACACAAGTAACGTGTGTACATATTATAGTACGTACAATACTATAATATACACAGGTTTCTCCTTAGTGTAAGGTACTTCGGAGAAGAACTGCAAACACAAAAAAACAGTATTTATAGGAATCTTCTTCACTGAAATGAAAGAATTTATGTATTTACTGCTTCAAAATGTAGGCATGCATGTCCAGACGATGTCAATGACATTGTATTGTACTCTACTGTCCTAAAGAGTACCTAATAATGCAGTCTGGTGGCGATACGACTGCAATATTAATACAATAGTACAGTGGAGAACAGGCGTTACAACTAGAAGTATAGAGTAGCTTGACCTAAGTTGTCGTGACCGAGTTCCAGGAACTTCACTTCTTCCATTCTGCAAATTCTCAATGGCAGTAGTGGAATGCTATGATGTAACATGAGTTCCAATTTTATCTGCTGTTGATAAACATTAATATAATAGTTTAATAATATCTGCACAGAGCAGTTGTGAATCACGTTTCATTTTTTTCGTCATTTAATCTTAAAATACGTTAAATAAATGGTAGAGCAGAAATAGCTACTAACTGATTATATACGAAGTATCAGTAAATGCATTTTCTCTTTATTTTACTTTATTGCGAACCATTATACGAAGGCAACAGTTCAATTTATGCTTAGCAGACATTGCACTGAGCATGAAAATATATTATATAATTTCATCCGTAAGGTTGGTATTGTGTAATGTACGGCCGTCTGTCTCGAGTCTACATATAGACTACTTATTTTGGTTGACCGATTCAAAATCAAATTTGTACATACCTAATAGTAGAATTGGATTGCGTAACTTGGATTATGGATTGCACAATTGCATCAGAAATGAACCCAAAATAGGATAATATTCTGTATACTGGACATAAACATTCAAGTTAAGGGAAGCAGAAATGATATAAACGCCAGAATACAAAAGGAAGGTTCAATAGATAAACAGATAGTGGTGCATGTCCATGCCAATGCCAATGCACTGTTGGCCTTGCTTTACCTTACCTTTAGCATTCTACATTTAAAGACTTGCGTCGCAATCTCAATCAACAGAATAAGTCCCAAGCCAGGATAAAGCTAACCAGGCAAACCCCTCAAGCCATCAGTGATTACACTCGGTTCTGTGCAAGTTAACGGGTAAAATATGGATACTCTCGTCCTCGTCTGCTCCCAATGCAATGTCCGCGTACAACAAAACTGAATAGAATACCTACGTAGGTACTCTAATAATACAGAATCTGTATGTCCTAGTGCTAAATTCGTTTGTTTGTCTGTCTGCCCTTCTCGGATGTTCGCATCTGTTTTGTCTTTCTCTGCCTCTAACCAAAAGCTTTGGATTTGCATCGAAGTACATTACAATGCAATAATATATGGGATGTTGTACATTGAAGAAGAAGCAGGAAAGGACCAAGTATCAACCAGTAGAAGAATTATATTTTGACGGAGAATGTTGTCCTGTTCAAATACAGATAAATAAATGCTGCTATTTGTACTTAAACATTGCAGTTAGTTCAAGTACCCTTGCATAAATATTTTGTTGTGGTATTTATATTTGAAGATCCTCAATCCTTGTTTATCTCCAATTCAAAGGATTAATTTGTATTTATATAAGTACTTTCTACTTTCTACTACTGATAATTTCAAAACTGAATCTTTCTATTTAATACAGAATATAATTTTAAGTTTCTACCAATACGTAGTAAAATGGACTGATTATATACTCTCCTACAGCCTATACATCATGGAACCTAAATATGTACCTACATTATTAATCCGTGTGGCTAGATTACATAATAATATATAATGTTTAATAGTCAGTGCACTCCGAATTTTTATTTCTTATATATCTACGTAGAATATTGTCTGTTCGTGTAGCAGAAAATATGTACCTATGGCATCTGGTATGGATAATGGATATATTCCTACTAGAATTCTGTATAGGAACTGTATCTTAACTATCAGTTTGGAATTTAGATCAGGTCGGCCTCAATCTAACGTAGAAGGAAGGAGAAGCCTCATTCTGCATCACTAATCTGTCCAAATCTTCCGGTCGGGTTAATCCCTCCTCGGGCTAGTTGCTTGTCGTTCGCTCATTCTCTTGGAGTGTGGGAGCCGGGGAGTTGGCGATATTCACTGGAAAAGCATGGCGCTACCAAACATCCACGTTCTTCGTTTTACAAATGGAAACAGTGTAACATTATTATCTGTACTACTATATAGGTATAACGTAAAGCATAGATACATATATCTGTTTTACATAGAAATTCATATATATTGTAGAAATAATGCCATACAGCAGAATACCATCTCTGCGTACAAAGTTACAGATGAGGTATTCCACATTGCAGTGGAAGAAAATACAAAAGTGTACTACAACTAGCAACTAGACTTAGTAGGGATGTCATTGGACCTTTTCCTATCCTGCAAGCTTTGCCCTTGGTTTCTAAGTATATTCACAAAATGAAAGCTAAATCGACAGAATAGGGCATAACACTAACTACCAATAACTATGGCTTTGCTTCGTTAGATAGAATAGTCAGGACAGGAATGTAATAAAAATATTTGAACCCAATTCAGCTAGATCAGATCAGTAGAGCACAGAAGGAAATCCGTTCGTGCAGATGCAAACCTATGGGACAATTCGATCAAAATATTATATGGACAATATTACAGTTGCTATTTTGCTATTGGTATTGAAGGATATTATTACTGCATAGTAAGTAGGTATATCTCAGAGTATATGCACAATTGTGTTTGGTTTTACTGCAATATCTAAAAATTCAGCAGAGCAACATCTATAAATACACACATACTACACTTATTACCAGAATACTAACTGTTGTGCATACAAAGCAACATTCTATACACATAGATATTCTGGTATCCACACAAGCTGGACTTTCCTTATGCCTACATTCATGAGTTGGTTGCAATTTTGGAAGATACTAAATAGTATATTTACGTTGGTATTTTCAAATGGGAAATTTTTTGAATTCAAAGACCTACTCCCACTCACGTTAATAATTAATTTTAACCTGTTATTATATCTTACTGAAAACTTTGTAACTATTTAATGCTTCTGATAAGCGTTTATATTCTTGATTTAATTTTCATATTGGAAAGAGAAATTAAAAATTCTATACTGGCCAACTTTCCATTGGAGTCAAAATTTTAATCCCATTCGTGCCGTCATTCATTTAGACATTGACATTTTCGTTTGCAAAAGTTAAACCTATATCATTTGACAAATTGAGAAAGGAAAAGTGAACATGATTCAAAATGGAGCCATTATCCGGATTGCTGCTTAAATTACATCTAATTTAAACTAAATTTTTCAAAATATGAGTGAACATGAAAAGTTTAAGGATGGGATAGATAAAGCAAAGCTCTACTTTAGGTTATATTGCGTAAGCAGATATCTATGTCTAATCTACGAGGATTGAATTGCAGTGAGTACTTATTTGACTTATCTATCTCTTTCTGTACCTAAAACTATTGAAGCCAAATCGTCATTCACTCATTATAAGTATCTGATCATCTTCAATGTTACAGAAGTCAAAAATGAGCACAGGGACTAGGGACCTTACCACACCAGACGGTAGTTAACTTAACGAAATGTAACATTTGAACAGAAAGGCAAACCAACCAGAACTCAAAACCTCCCTTGAGCAAAGATTAAAAGAATTGAAACTTTCAAGTGAAAGTTCAAGAGAAAAGAATGGAAATGAAACTGAAAAAAGTTTCTTCGACTTTGGGTTTCTTTCCTTCTTTTCTTTAGTTTGCTAGCGAAAGGAGAAAGAAGACAAACCAAAATCAACTTAGAAACCAATCCAAGACTAAGGCTATGTATACAGAAAAAATCTGAAGAAGTAGTTACTGCGTGGCTACTACGCGTACTATTATTCATTATATGGCAAACTTATCTTCCCTATCCGCTCACTGTGTACACAGTACACAGAATATGCTCTGTTTCGAAATCTGTACAACCATCAACGCTACGAGCATATTTTTAGATTCTGGCTGTCTTGTCAAACAGAAATAGTAGACTTATGTAACATATAAATAGTACTATATCTACTGCTTAACTGGTTAGTTAAAAATCTTCAAATAATATCGCATAGTCATAGCATATATACTGCAATACGGTCTTAAAGCCTCGACCTACACAAGAGGATTTTATATAAGACTACTACTGCTATACCGTATTATTTAATTTCCTAAGGAATAATCCTAATGACACACGCATCATATATATGTGCTAAGCGTATGCATTATTTCTGTAGGCAGATACCGTAAAATCCGTACATATTCCCCTCTTAGAAAGAATTCCCCTTTGTAGAATCTTTTGCGATATTATTAATATAAATGACCATTACTAATTACTAGAAGCTCCAATTCTTCTTAGGTCCTCATAATTTATTCCGTGTGATTTGCATATTACACTATACAAAGTAATGTAGTAATATCTATTACATGTGACCAAAAGATAGAATCTTGGAAAAATGAATCCAATTATTCAATTATGCGAAATACGAGCTTACACTAAATGTGATCGGTAAAAAACGCAAAATAATTACACGCAATATTTTTTGCCGAAATGATGTTTCACAATTTCTCTCTAGGTGCATGCATGTCGACATGTTTTGCTTACATGCAATTTCCCAGTTACAAGTATACTAGATTTTACGGTAGATGTAATATGTCAATAAGAAAAACTCAAGAATACTTCGTCGCATTTCTTCTTCCAGTACCTCAAGTATGTACTACATATACATACATAACAAGTGCTTTACTCTATATGCCTATTCTGCTATGTAAATAGTAATCAAACTATTCCTCTCGTCTACATTTTGTTATTTATGTAGGCATGTCTAACTACTTACCTTGATACTTATGCTACATAGAATAAGGTGGATAGCTAGATACTTCCGTTACTTAATACTTGGTTGGGGTATGCATGGAAATCCACGAATTGCTTCGCTAGTTTCAGTTTCTTGTGCTTCACTCTCAAATGAATGAATGTGACTCCTCAAGTTGTGAATCTGAATTTGTCAATGATAATGAGCCAAAAGGAAACCAATTTGACTTGGGCTCAGTTCCTTTCATCTCTCATCTACTAAAATCTAATAACTTCTTCCTTTATATATTTTCTATCTTATGTGTTGCTTAATGCAACGCCAAAGGAGAAAGCGAAATGAAGCTCAGAAATGAGACGCTCCATCACTGTTCCAATCCAATCCGAACGAGAACTATGCGAGGACAAAGACTACAACCACTCTCATATCGTAATCATTACTCATACCATAGCCATACCTATAATATATCATCATCGCAGTCAGCATCCATCCACTTGGTTACGAAACTTAACGAAAAACTTAATTCACCGTAACGAAGGTTCTCATACAATATAAAGGTAATCATTTGACTAGAAATCAAAAGATATTCCGAACATTATACAGATGCATATCCCATAACATTAGAAGAAAGTTAAAGCATGCATAGTTGAATAAATGCTTCGAGATTAGCGATATTGTATTCAAAGTCAAGTCAGCTAACCTCGTTTGTACATCGTATACCTACCTACTTAAGTATTTACTGACGTTTGCAAAAATACTTAAGTAGAAACAGATAATGGCTTATTAGCAATTCCTTTATTTATTATTTAGGATTTATGTACTCAGGATTTCTAATATATAGTATCTGTTTAACTATTGTCTTCACTACTTGACGAAGTTAATTTTTAGAGCATATGTACACTTAACAACCTCTTACATACCTAAATGCAAAATTTGATTGAATTATATCTGTAAGCCAATGGAAATGTAATGCCATTAAAATTTAGCTCGAAATAAATCTGAATCTACTACAAAACTAGGAAATACGCAAGATAATGATTTTGTTTGACAATCATACACATAATATCATACTTAGATTTTAACATATTTTGTTCGTATATGTCGAAAATAGTTGTTTTATAAAAAGTTATATCTACACGTGTTTAGCATTTTTATTGCTTATAACTTGACCGTTTACCAAGTAAAAAATTATAATCAGGTAGCCATTTATGAATTGCTTTACTAATCGTAAAGCAGGAGTTGTTTATAGGAGTTAATTTTAAGTTTTATTACAACTCCACAACTATATAGCTACAGCATTTATTGGAGCTACATAAACACATTTAAAATAGTATTTGTTTAACCTTTACACAAACTGCTTTTACCTAGCTACGTGTGCATAAGGAGATTACAATGTAAAGTGATATGCGTACTTACTATATTTATGCTGATGTATACGTCGTAGACCCAGCCCCCTACCAGAGGCACAGACCTCGACTTCTATGGGCCTAGGTCTATACCTCCACGGCCCAGACACCCACCAATGGTTGCCTTTCAATGGTCTACGACATATGCACAATATAATAAGAACAGAAAGCAAATAGAGCCCATGAGATTAACAATTGTGTTTACTTAAATGTCTAACAAAAACGGATTAAGCTGAATAGTGTATCCTTAATAAATTCATGATGTAGCGAATGCCTATTTAGTAACACAATACAATAGGAGCTTTCATTCTTAAATCCAATGAACGCTGTGTGATATTTAATGTTTACTTATCTGAACGATTATAAAATTATACGCAATCTTTATGAATAATAAATAATGTATTAAGGAAAATGCGATAAGTGCTGTCAAAAGCGATGCTTTTTTGTTTATACCATACCTTTCCAACTACTTAACAACAGCTAAATATATTACCCATACAGCTCATCTGTCACGGACATAGAAATTATAAGAGAATATGCTAGAGCTGTATTGTATATAAAAAATCTTGTCGTGCCAGAGCTGCTTGTAATCCCAAACTGAAAACTGGTATAATATTAGTTTGGCTAAAATATCAACACATAGCTAATCTTTCTCGAGATTACACTTCTAAGTAAAAGAATCGAATTAAACGAAACAAGAGTTGAACATGCAAAGAAACATTCGTTTATCCTCCTGTACAGTTTACAGTTGCATAGCGTTGATTCGTTGATGTTGATACCATGTAAAATGTAAATACATAGCTGAGAATATTTGGAATATTAAAAGAGGTAGTGAAGTAGGCAAGTCAAGAATAAGAAACAAAATAAACATTAGAATACGAAGGAAGGAGAAGTAGTGCTGATATGCAGGAAAGAAATGAACAATCAACAGAAAGTCACCTCAAAATGTATATTATAATGCTGATAATAAATATCAGGTACGCAGTCAGAAGTAGTCGAGCTCCTGCTTATAACTACATGCATAACCCAGTATGGAGTATTAAGCAAGCAGGTAGGTAGGACGTAAATGCGTGTAAATACAGAATAAATATCTTATCTAGTCAAACACGCAACGAAATGCAATCCTTCTTCAGCTCGACAACTATTATATTTGTATATGTATGTACATGTAGATTTAGCTCACATAATAACCGAATGCAGGTGTACTGTAGTGGACTGCACTGCGTAACAGTAACCGTAACCAAAGCCAAACGTCCGTCCGTCCTACTCCTACCGTACATAAACTAAAGGATCAATCTTTATTTTTGTTTTCTTTAGCTGAGTAAGCTAAAGCAAAGGAAAAGAAGGCAAGTTTAACTCACGCCACGCCAAGTTGACCAAAAGCAACTAAACTAACCCACAGGTTGTTTCCTAACTCAGCTTAACCAAACAATTGCAATTCAACAGCTCTCTTATTATTAAAATTGACTTTTAGTTGTTGTTCTGTTTATTCCTCTTGAGATTAGTTTTCCTCTTATATAAAAGGTTAACTATTTATTTACTATACTTATCCATATATAAATACATATCACTCTTATACATACAATACACTTTTACTTACATAGAAACGCACAGATTTTCTTAATATGTACGTATCCCCTTACTCCAGACAGGTTTATTCCATCTTACATTGCTATTTACATTACAGACATGGGAAACGTAGCTATGCGTGCTTGAAAATTGATTCAATTGACTGTTTTATTTGAACGCTTGCCCTATAATAATAGTTCTTGTGTTTGTACTTGGTACGGCTGCAATATAGAAGCCAGGTGCAGGTGTGAACAGTTTGCTGAAACCAGAGTTCATTTGTATATTGTTTGAAGCATAACCTTGTCGTGTCTGCTAAGGAGTTGGAGTTGTATGTTGAATTGTATGCATCGGTCAAGTCAAGATAGAGTCCAGTCAAAGTCAAAAGAAGATTTCAAATCAAGAAGGTGATGTAGTATTTAGTATTGTAGGGATGTACCTTTTGTTTGTATTATATTATTATAATAAATGATATGTGGTTGAAGTTGAACTTATCATTAGCATTATTAGTATATAGAGTACCGCATCCACATTCATAGAATAGCCCATGACAAACAGGCTAGCTCCTTATTAAATTGGCGATAAGAATTTGAATATTCTCAAGGAGTATTATGTACCTATCTGTATATGTAAGGTTCAGGCATATAAAATGAGGATACTGTAGTTATTAACTACTTAAATTTATTTACACTCGTAATGATGAATATTCAACAGTATATTATTGCATTGTCTGCTGCAAGTACCTTACAACGGCACACAAGTATGTACATGCAACGATTCAGACTGACAGAGTCAAAGGAATAAACTGGTCAAACATAAAAAATTATTATAATAATATATAAGCTATAAGCTAAAGCATCGAGAAGGTTTCCCTCGTAAAATCTTAAGCCAAGATTTTCTAAACTAGTTGCCTGCTTGTTGTTTTGTATTACAGAAAGTGTACTTACTGATCTTATTGCATGGCTATTAGTATGACCATTTCTAGATATCATTCACGTGTTAAGGCAAGCCTTTGTTCATTGTTAGAGCAGAACACTTCAATTGTAGATTCTACTTAAATATATTAGAATATAAAATATGCGCATGAATTGCAGTCACTGTGAGCTCAATCGTAAAATCAGATATTAAACCCTCAATTTAATATTTTACCTTTTCTTTTACGAACTGGATTTCCCTTGTTTTACCTTCTTTGAGCTTAGGATGTGATTGGGAGGGAGTGAAGTTAAAGTCGAATTGAATTTGAATGAAAGATGGTTATCACTTAAGCAGGAAAGAAATCGTCTCGTTTCTCACTCCAGGTGGGACCCTCAATCAATGAAACTGGATGGAAAAACATAAAAGGGAGGAATCCAGGCATTTTATTGTAGGTTTTACATAGACATTATCGTACTTTCAAGATATCAGCATTCGTTTCCGTTGCATACAATAAAATATCAGTTTGAACCCAAGCAGGGACATTTATATACTCTTAAATATGAATGACGAATATTTCTTACAGAAATATACAGAAGGGCTTTCAAATGGGGCATTTCTATGTTTACACTATATATAGCTGGAAACACGACTGAATGTTAAGTTTTGCTGTATCTGTATCTGTATAGATGCATGCACGAAAAGAATGTTTTGCTCATTTTACAAATAATTATGTAAACCCCATACTCCACCACTGCTATTACATAGATAGTAGTAACTATAGGTAGTTTTATTATCTTAATAAAATATGTTTACATAAAAAAACGCTGTGTTAATTGGCATAAATTATTTACTACTTGGATCGAAAGAAAATTTTATGGCAAAATATCTACCTTTCTTACAGTAAACTGTATAGTACATGGAAATATAGTACCTATGTAGGTTATTTGATTTTGTTAAGCATACCTATAGTTTAAAGGTATCTTTATTTGCAAACCTTATTACATATATAGTACATCAAAATATTTGACAAACCAACAGGTTTTTTCCAAAAAAATTATTGCTTTAATTTTAGTGCTTGACTTCTGCATGTACGGAATACATATATAAGCATTAAGTACTAACGCTAGGTACTACATCAATTAGAAACACAATACCGCTCGAGACGTCAATCCTTATTTTTACATTAAAGATAATAGTCATAAATTTAGATACGTTTTGAACTAGAACTTAGACACGAAGGTTCCTAGCCTTGGTAAGTTATCGCAGTACCTGAATGTTGAAACAATATTATTTAAGTGTTTCAATATGCTCAGAAAAGCTAATGGACATTGTCTATAAAACCTTTTAGAAAGAATGACTATCCACTTCCAAAATTACGTAGCAGCATTTTGAAACCTAATTCCCTTATTCAAACATTCAAACAAAAAAGAATATTAGTAGGTTGCAGGTATTATATTCATTTTTTAGCCAAGAGAGCACAACGTATAGTATGAATTAGCTATCTACATTATGTAGCTAAGGTATATATTTACATTTAATTACAGTATAGCCATTATCACACTGAAACTCAAGTATTATTTATGTTAAACCAATTGATACTACTACATACTAATATTTGCATAGTTTAATCGGTCGTGGTTGTTGTTTTATTAAGCCGTAATGACGTCCGTTTGTCTGTGTATCCGTGTGGTAGTGGTCGCTGTAGAAAAAAATGACAAGGAATCCTAAGTACATAAGCAGTGAAGAATCCCACTGGCATAGTTGTAGTTGTACTGTGTTTGTGTTGTGTACAATTAATGTCTAGCAGTCACACTACTCATACCAGTCCATAAATATTTGGTTTACCTCCCTCCGGTAGCGTTGCATGTTGCATTTTGTTAAGATATACTTTCACTCAGCATAATCTATATACATAATGCACAAATATATGCAGCCACGTGTACGAAGCTGGAAGTTAGCGTAATTGAATTGTATTTAGTTGAGAATAATCATAAGCTTACTAATTGTTAGAGTCCCATTGAACTCTGTAATCTGTATATACAGTATATGGCAATTGCTTTATAGTGTGTACAATTAAGCATCGGACTGTCAAATAATGAAAGGCTCACATGCACATTTACATACAATTCAGAGTTAACTTATCTGTTCTCTTATTTGATTCATGAAACCTACATTAATGCCAGACAGCATAATAATTCTTCATGTAAATACCTACAGCGAAGGAACAATGATGAGTTGAGGCTTGATTGATGATGATTGACGTAGAGAATGAAGCAGTGAAATCAATTATCAAAGAATTTGTGAACAGCAATTGTCATTTTGAATTTACTTTCCTGTTTATTGTTTAGGTTAGCTACAAACAGTAGCTCTCCTATTAACGATTTACATTACACTCTCGTTCCAATAATGATTTAATAAGCTGCTTCCTAGTTAACAGGATTACATCCTTCTACATTTAATTAACTGCTCGAAAAATCTTTTATCTGCTCATTGTTCTATTTCAGTAAAAGTCAATGCACTTGTCGTGTACTTAAGTATTTAAATTTCCATCATGTTTCTGCTTTTTCTTCCATTGCTGCATTATTCTCCACTTATTTAAAGAGATGGGCTTCCAATTCAATCCGCTGTGCAAAAACTGAATTGCATTTTTTGTTTTTCAATTTACGTTTTTGATTGCGAAATTGAATTGACCAAGGACACCATAAATTTGAGACTACATTATGCAAATTGCAAATACACTTTGCCTAATTTGATTCAGTTGCAATTATCTTAGATGAGATTTACGCGTATCCATACATTATATTTTATGAATGGATGTCCAAAGGAAATGCATTAACCTAACAATGACTTGAACAAGTTCCAAATTCCAAACTGAGTGTCATTACTTATTGTATGTAAGTATATGTACCATTATGTATAAAATACAATGCACCATTAAGAGTAAAGTTGCACACTACACTACTTTAGGTACCTGTGTAGATACAAAAGCAATAAGTTACTTAAGACTATGAGGTAGAATACAATAATACAACTTTGTACCCATGTACTTACGAAGACTGAAGATTACCACAAGTTACAGTCACAATAAGTTAATAAGTTACTAGTTGAGCGAACCAAAGATCTATTTAGCTCAGAATTTCACAATATAATCTGATGTGAGTGGTCAGTTAAATAAAAATGCTCGGAGTAAAATTGAGATTTTTTAAGGCAGTACTGCCGTGAACTAAACACATTTAGATTTAAATTGGTTATTTTTAATGTTTGTTTGGACAAATAATAAACTAGGATGAAGAAATAACATTATGAATAAATGTGCATTCATTATAATCTATACTTTATTGCATTTGAGCAAGAAAGGAAAGGAGAACATACATAATGTATGAATAAAGACTAAACACACTCAATGAAAGCAAACCTGTTAGCTATAGGGGAGCGGACTAAGTGTAGGTAGTATCAATTGTGCCTATACAAACTATAAAGATTATATTATACCATACTTATACATCTATTGAAATAGAAAATCTAGATAATGTACACACTGGAAAGGAATAGAATTGTTAAAAGTGTAGTAAATCATAAGATAATGAGAAATGCGGTTTTGCCCAACCGCAACATTTCGGCGAGAGAAATAGCAGTCAACTCAAACTGAACTCAACTCTTGTGCACAGATCTGTATATAAAGTAAAAACTTCATAATTTACAATAGAAAGGCACGTACATAAAACACTGAGCACAATAGATTAGGCACGTATACAAATTTTCTAAACTCTAAACAAATGTAAAGTGTGTACCGAATACATACAAAGTGGGGAATGAGAGAATGAGTGTAATGAAAATAATTGAAAGTAAACAAAAGGGGTAAATCCTCGTTCTCTGCAGCTAGATACAGTTACATTCATTATAATGTTCCATATATTTACATGACTCTTTTGGCATGGCCTCCCTATATGTATAATGTAAATGTAGCAAAGTCGGAATAGGAATAGGATTCTACTTTAGACAACGCAACGTCTCCTTGCGTTACGCAATCACACATGCCATACCATACCATACCATGCCACACAATTTAATGTTAGTTCATATTATACTTACATCTCCAAACATGTCCTATGTGCTTGTAATAACTCTTGTACTAATAGAATATCACAACATTAGAAATAACATGAATATATTATTAGTGCATAGGTTTGTTTATGTTTCATATTATAGAACAATGTACAGAATGCTCAATGCTAAATAGGTATGTAATTTTTGAAGATAGAAAAATTGGGTTGGGACGAGGACTAACGTGGTTTTGCTTGACTGTGACTATGACAGATGCATGTCTAACTGTTTGTCGTATTTTCACTGCAGGAAACCGTTTTGACTAATGAAGGCAACAGATCCTACAGAATATTTTTCTCGTTTCTGTATGCATTAATAATTCTCTTGATGTTTGTTTAGTGATAATTCGGTTCGGGTTTGATAGTTGAAACAATTATGCAGTGGCTTAACTCAATTTGACGTAGAAAACAAACACATGCAGACAGTTAATTTATATGAGGCATGTTGCCTCATAAATACACATCCTACTGTACATTACACTGTTAAATGAAATTCGTATTGCGTACAGAAAATTGTAAGTACTCACTGTGTATGGATACATATTATGTATAAGTAGTTTCACATAAGGCATGGTTGTCTAATCATATTGCAGTTTGGATATTTGTATTGCCTAAAATATTTCATCGCATTGAATTGTTACCTGTAATATTAATGAAATTATCAGCCGAAATGTTTCGAGTATAAATACATGGAGTTATGTGATTTAATAAATAAACACATTATTATTGATTGCTAATTGTTCTGGCAAGTATAAAATGATATTTTACAGATTCACAAGAGTTACTAAAGGAAAGAGGTTGCAAACAAATTGACGGATAATAAAATCTGTGGTTGAATACACAGCTGGCAAGCAAGTATTTATATAATAGTCTAATAGTACATATAACGTTGATGTACTTGCCAGCTGCACATATAGTATGTATATTGCACTAGTAGGAGTAATTATATCTTGTAAGTAGATATTGAATAATTATTGCGATGCAATCTTATTCTTACCTTTGCTCTGTGGTCTTCTAGGAGCTAACTGTGTTCTGTAATTCAAAGTGCGTGAAACTCAAATGCAAATAATTTGTAATGTAATGTTTGCCTAGCTGCGGAGTAAACATATCAAAGTATACTAGTTATTTGTTTCTTGTTGCACGTTTCTATACAGAATGACAAGTGGTTTTGTTTGGTTATGCTAAGTTTGCTAAATCGTTGTCGTGTTGCAGTCCTACTAGGTTGCAATTAATATTCATGCCACCAACATCGTTGCAAACAAAACTGCGGTTCCTTAAAAATGTCACCGTACATGAAAGAGGAAATGATTGCTTAACAAAGCTATAAATAATTCTGCATGTGGGGTAAGTCGGCAATTCAGAATTCATCGAACAAATTCCTCAAGTTTTTGCATGAAAGGAGCTTTTGAGAAATATTTGATGTGACTAGTGGCTTTGCACAAAGTAGTCACAGTCACATTGCCTTTGCTGCATGAAGACAAGAATAGTGCATACATATGCTTATGGTGAAATTGTAAACAAGTATATATTGTAAACGTATAGGTATGTATTATGTGTTTACATGCATATGTTATGCAAATCGTAGGTTTACATTGCCAATTCGCATGAGCTGTAGTAATGAAAGATAAAAGAATGCGTAGCACTGTGGTTTGGTTAAGTACGTTGGTACGAATTATGTATATACTATCAAGTCATGCCAAGTGCATGCCGAAATCTATACAAATACATAGGTGACATACTTAACTGCGTTAGTAGTTCAGTTCAATTGATATTGTGTATATAGTATGTTGCAGATAAATTGGACATTATAACAGGTTGTACTTCATTATTGAAAATTGTCCATATAGCAATTCAAAAATTGGGCCTGTCTATAAACATTTTGTAGAAAACAATTCAAGGTTTTTAAAATGCAAAAAAGTCTAATACTACTACAAAAGGAATGTCACCCTTTTAGATTTTGGTACAACATTCAAGGGGTGCACAAGGACAATATGTTGAATGATGACAACTCGGAAAAGGGAGAGATCTAACTGAAATAATAGATAACAATATTAAAACCTGCATTTTTTTAATATTTGGCTTTTTATTTAATTTTTTATTTACAATACATTTATTATTAGTTATTATCCAAAATCTGATTCTACAATATGCATCAAATATGACAAGATGCCTCTTCGTAAATGCTTCTAGTTTCAACTCACCATAGATTTTAGGTGCATTTTGAACTTCAAATACTCTCTATTCAATATTGTTATATTTGTGACATTCACTATACCTGCAACATGTGTGCATAGAGGTATATGTATTATGTATCCTATAAAATTACTCTTATTGTTAGAGTTAGCAAATCACCTTTCAAATAGAAATCTATGTCTATCGAACTGTAAGTATTACACGAAATACATAGATTAGACAAAAGATAGGAGAGCCAAGCTAGTCTCTTGCGTAAATGTATTCTCAACGCATAATGTTAATGTGTCTAATCTGTATCTACGTACATAGTTGACTTTGACTTAAGTGAGTTCCTCATTTTAAGCCTACGGAGCAAAAATGGCATTCACGGGTAGCCGAACGGTTGAAGTAAAGTCAAAGCAAAAGCCTCCGTCTGCCGTCTATTCAGTTTCGTCAGGCGGTCCGTCGGCGGCTCAACTCGCATGGCAAGACAGACAAACTAATGTAAATGCATAAGCTAAGCATAGACTAAGCTGCGCTGAAGGAGAAAGCCAGTCTTGTTTTGCTATACTGTATAGGAATGTTATGTGTGTAGTGTGTAGGACTACTGTAAGCGACAGATGTTGCGTTTTGCACATTTGCACACATACTCAGAGAAACACAAGTGAATTTAGTTTGGTTTGGTTTTTCGCCTTCTCTTTCTTTCTTCGTCCATTTCTCGGTTACTTACTCTTTTAGCCTACTTTAACCGGTTGTTGACTTGAATTAACTTAAATTGACATAACAGTTCTAACCTAACTCTGATAACTACATGGTTTATATACAGTGTCTCCTTGTCTACATACATTATACACAATATTATATGTGTACATTTTCTGTACTGTTTCTAAAGGCGATTTTCTTTCTTGTGTGTATCAGTTATATAGTATTACAGATAGGTAACGTGTTTCACTATACCGTACTAAATATAGGTATATAGATTACTCAAATATTTTACCTCAAAGGTATAATATACTTAATAAAAGTACTATAGCATACATTATAGCTAGGGTATACAGAAAATTTCCTTGTAAACTTAAGAAAAAGCAAGAAGCTCCTTTCCTTAAGTATAAACAGCAAATATACAAGATAGCAACTGTCTGTATAATACAGTAGCGAAAGTAAATATAAACTTGTACAGTTTGTATGTACTTTGCACAAGTCTCATCCTTTTTCTTGCGAAAAGCTTTAGAAAGGTCTGCAACTTACAAGAGGAATGTGTTTCAAGCATAGAAAAGCTTCTAACCAAACCTAACTTCACTCTATAGTATGTAACATTACATAGCTAACTTTGTTTGATCTAGTCTGGTTTGCTTGGCCTTCTCACTCACTAAAAAGCTTTTTCTCAGACTAAAGCGAGTCTCATCAAGTCAGCGAAATAGAGGAAACTGAGCCGACTTAACATTAGTAAGTAGTATAGTTCCTTCTGCATTATGCATGCTAGTCCCTTTTTGTTGATTGCAAAATAATCCTTTAATAAGCTCTCCGAATGTCCTAACTTAACCAGCTGGTCGAATCCTATATTTACCTATCTACTACAACACTTCAATAATATAATACAAATACCACAAACACAGTCTTGTTCTTGTAAACGTGAAACTTATGTTCTATAAAAAGTAAATGCAGTAAATATCTTTAGTGATACAACTATCCCTAGCCTAAATACATACTAAAGCTTAGTAAGTATACCTTATATGACATACTAATCACAATGAAAATTTAAAATTTCTTGTATATATGCTGGAACTATGTGGAGTATGTTCTACCTACTTATATGCGTTTTTAATGGGAGGCTAAACACATATAAGGATTAATATAAGACACCTTATGCTATTATGGTAGTCCACATTCACATATTCTTTGGTGGTCCCCTTTCTTGTATTTCATAAAAATTGAAAGTCTGATTGAACGTTGTAACTTACAACTCAAGTTCCTATAGCACTTTAGCTTAATAACAAAATTGGTTAAATGCGTAGTAATACCCGGGTATCCTTCGTCCATGCTTAGAATATGGCTTCAGTTCGGACATGGTTTGAATTAGGCAAATTGAAGTTATTTTCGTATTAAGTTTGCTTGTTTTGCTTACATTTTTAGTATTGACTTTTCCTGCTAAAAACGCATCGGAAAAGGTAAAATGTGTTATAAAGTTAAGTGTTTGCCCGTGGATGTAAAATAAGCGTATACACTTATATGTACTTATATGATTTTTTATTTCCTGTTGTGTAATGTTATATACCTTGTACGAAGATATAGTGTTGAATTTTTAAAATCTAGTACACTGAAAATGTTAACTTACATAAGGACATTCATTATATACACCAGTGAACTCAAGAATTGTATATTTCCGTTACGATTAGGCATACATTTCTAGAAATATATTTAACAAACACTGCACTGTCTGGACTTATTATAGACATAAGGGTATTTTTACTTCGATAGGTAGTAAATATATATACACTAACGCTTACCTATACGTATTAGATGTTGACCACTGCATGGAGTGCTGGAGTGGTATGGCACTGCTGTTACAATATTCTATAGCATTAGCACATTATACAAAGTTATATTTTATTCTTCTTAGTTTACTACGTCGGGAACTAACGTAATAACGTAAGCAATCTTGAAAAGCGAAACCAAAATGTATAACATTACAGAAGAATACTACTTCATATATCTGTTGGGTACTTTAGAGAGAAGGAGAGGATTTTAAAAGATACCTTACAAGAAAGGAACCTTTAGTATAGTCGAATTACATATGGTGGGGTACTACTATTCTACAATACTAGATACCGTCTGTAAAATACATAATGTAGACTTATCTTCAGACGATGTAATATACATTTATGCTCGGATACAAGTTGTCAACACCATGGAATCTAATGTTCTCATTCCGTACTTTAGTTGTTCACCAGAGAGAAAAGGATCTTCGTGATCAAAGCATACACTGCAGTATAAACAGTGTAAGAGCAGACTTGGCCAGAGCAGGCGGTAAGGCAAAGCAAGTAGAGAAATGTAAAGGAAAGTTAAGTCTCCTCTCTCACTACATATAACATAAGTAATGTATGCCATTACTGTGATTATTATTATTACATATGATACGCGTTTGTGCTACACGAAAACTGACTCACTACTCATGGCATGGCACTACTGTTATCATTATACTTATATGATGTATCGTATATCTTTCCTAAGAGCACCTACTACATTACACACAAACATACATACATTCTACACTTATATTTATACATATTTAGCTACTCGCAATTCTACATTATAGTATCACTAGCCTTTATTTTAAGTCAACTCTAAAGGAAAGCAAGAGTTCTATGTACCCAAGAACCTAGCACGCATTATATTATGGTAACAGATGCGGCAGAGGTTATTATTGTTCCTTTGGACGAAATTCACTTCAGACTTTCATATACAAACTGCAAGGTCTGCGAGTAATTTCAGTTTCAGTTAAGGAAAGTAAAGTCCAGTTTAGTTCACTTTTAGTCCAATCCAATACAACAACCGACTCTAATATAATATAATACCAACAAGGTATCATAGTCTCAAACGTAAGTAGGTGCTTAAGTACAATCAACGATTGTTGGAAATAAGTTACCTCATACAGCTAAAGCAGGCCAAGCCTGAGCAACCAAAAACCCAATAATTTAATGGCCATTAGAGTTGTTAGCAATACAGACGTATCTGTTGTCGTAGTAGTAGTAAATACTATAATATTACCGGCTGCTATTTTCATTCATTTACTTGGCATCATGTGCACATTGTATTTGCAATCACAAATCATCTAAAATGACATTGGCCTTCCCCACACATACACAAAATAACTTTAGCTAAGCTTACCGAACCTGGACATTGTAAATACATGCAACTGGCTGGGCAATCCGAACCTATATGTTTAGTACACACTGCACACAAGTATGTATTTAGTACCTGGGTAAAATACTACAAGATTAAATTGATTGTAAATAGCAACACAGTGGCCATATTTATTGAAATGTGGAAATTATATATATTTCTACATAATATATCACAGGTAGATGAACGGGCCTTCAAAAGCGAACGTTTTTCTATACAAAAAAACATAATCAAAAATCTCAGCATTGATCCTTAATGCGTTTTGCCAAAATGTTTCTAAATATCCTGCAGTAGACGTATCAAAATGTCCTGTACGGAAATGTGCGCTTATTTAACGTAAACTGCAGTGGAATATCACGTCTTATCTGTGTTGTGTGCAATATTGTGCTTTATGTTCCATATGATGATGAGATCAGAGAAATCGCAAAAAAATCCAAAACTGCATACATCATGATCATACCAAACCAGAAAATGTTAGAATACACTTCATATTTCGCAATACTGTTCCATTGCTTGCAATTGGATATGTAATCCATAATGCATGAGAGAGCGTCTTCAACTAACCTCATACAAATCTATATAGAGATAGCTTTCGCGGAAACAACAAAACAGCATAGGCAAAGCACAAATGCAGAATATTAACTGCAGTGAATAGCAAGTGCAATGAAAATGCAAATAATTGTGGAGGCGTCTAAAGCCCTAAGTTTTGAAGCGATGCCAATAAATTTCCTGAGATGAATACAGAAGAACTACAATCTGTCTGTCAGTCAGTTCAGTTGTGTTGTAGTGGTATAAACCATTTAAATACTGTTATTACCTACTTGGATGTTCCATATGCAACGCATATTGTTTGGATGTACAATTACGCATTCAGATGGATTAATGGGCATAGGTTACTACATGTAGTAAAAACGTTAACTTGACATTGACACAGGAGAGGAGAAACCATAAGGAGAAATGCTAATGTGAGGAGATCTCAATGTGAGAGTTTTGTGAAATATTAGAAGGAAGATTAGTTGAGAAGGAGCGAGAGACTGAGTTAGTGAGGCATGCGGTTTGGCTACCTTTCACTCCAAGACACTACTTATGCTAATCCTAACCAGAGTTACGGACAAACTTACTATATGGACCTATTGACAATAGTTGGTATACAATTAAACGCCTTTAGTACTTGTCATGTTTTATGTAATTGTGATGGGCAAATGTAATAAAGATGCTAGATATCTTGAAATCCAGTATTATTATCCTATATTATTATTTATTGCCTGTTAGGCATCCTATTCTTTGTTTTTAAGCAGAATGCGAAACTGGACATTATACTGTGTAACGATTACCTATCTATGTAAAGCTGATCTTATGTACTATATGCTTGCTCTATCCCGATTAGGCTTATGCTAACTTGATAACCGCCAGTTTTGTTCACATAAAAGGAATGCAGTACGTAAGTAAGGTAAAATACATAGATCATTTTAAAGATAGGAACTGCTTACAATTACGTTGTTCTAAGTTGAGTCCTGTGTCTATAGATTGCATTTCAATAAGAATACAACACACGTACGTGTTATACTGTGAGGTACAATCCACCTGTGGTATTTGTTGAAACTCTATTCAATCAAACTACCCGTCATAAGTGAGTTTCATAAATTGTGTCTGTCCAGTGTGAATGAGCTTGAAAACCAAAATATGATGGATTATGAATTCCTAATGTGAGTTGTCTTATAGAATGTGAAGATGTGAATTAATTGCCGTTTTAATTTTATTTATTTTCTCACTTTTTCACAACTAGAAATAACGAATAAAAAAAATATTTGCCCTGGACGGAGTTAAACTCGTTGTACAGTACGGACTAGGTAGGATAAGGTTGAGGTCAAGTCTAGGACGGATATTCTTCTACAGTCGAACAATCACGCAAAATGTAGGTAGAGTTATCCCTTTTGGACCAGATTTAACACTTTCACCTTTGTCCGTAACTAACAAGCCAAACCCTCTTTCGAATGCAACCCTTTCTAGCACTTTTTTGCGTTTAGCTGGTTTAACCCTTTTTTTAACCCTTTTTAGATTTATCCGCTAATCCTTTTTTTTGTAAAAAATCTGTAAAATACAATTCCAGTGGTTTTACATCAAAATAAACTAAGAATAGGACATACTTTCAACAGTATTGTTAGTATTATAATACTACATATAATATGCATCTACTTTTATGAAAGAGGTAATATTCGGAGCTTTAATTCAATAATATGTAGATGACATGACATTACATACTTATTATGTATTTAGGAACGTGTGTATATGTATACAATATTTGCCTGAATTCGTGAGCACACGTGGGCTGGAAAGAGGACTCACAATGGAAGATGACAGGTTCATGTTTTACAGAGTAATTTGTCATCCTAAGCTTGTCGTCACTCATATATCTCTCTTCGTTGGGTCCACACTTAATTTCAATACCAAAGTGAACTCTGTTCAACTCAACTCAGCATTAAAATTCATCTAATCATATTGCAGTACGCAGTACCGTAGCAGTCCAATACACTGAAGTACTCATTTTCAAGTCTTGGCAAGCAAATAAAACATTTTACTACATATACAGCTTAAGCTCACTACAATCAAGGTTGAAACATGTGCTTACGAAGAAGGTTGCATGATTATTATACTATATGTATGTTACAAAGAGATTAATGACATATACTTAATAGAGAATATGGGAAAACTAAGTTTGATTTCCAGTTTCAAAGGCAGGGCAAGTAAAGCTACTGCTCTAGGCTACTGTACTTTATTAGCTAAGTGTTCTCGTAGTGCATTTATATTAATTCCTGCAGTTTATTCGTCATTATTATTCAAATTGTATACATGTCGTGTGTAAAGGTAGATGCTGGTCCAAGGTCCAAAGGTACTTTGTGTGAAAATGGTCTTTCACTGTAATGAATTAGAATTGGGATTTTATTTTTAATTTCAAATAATTTGCAATCTGATAGTTACTACATACCGGTATTATTTTATATGAATGAAATGAACAAAATGAGGTCACAGAATAAAGCTTAAGGTTATAGACAATGTGTATGTTCTCTTAAGCATAATAAGTACTGGGTACTTACAATTACTATTTAGCTTAAGGCAGATCTAATTATTTAGCTTCAGAAAAATGAACTTTATTATTTATAATCTGCCTTCATGAATCATAACTCCATAATGGATTATTTTTGATTGCAGCTCTGTATTGTATCTAAATACGTAGCACCTTATTAGTGCAGTGGGTACTTGTTTTTCCCAGTCGGTTAGTTAAAAAGAATAACTACACGTTGCCTTGCGCTCAAGTAAGGGTCTGAATATTAATTCTCCTTTCCTAAAATATTATTCAGACGAAGAAACATAAACAAATCCACACGATAGGCAACTGATAACATATCGGAAGAATCTTGACTTTCGTTTTGTTCATCTCACGCCAAAATGATGTTATCATTGAATTATATCTCATCTTGCAGCATTAGTGCTTTGCTTTGTATGAAAATGCACGATTCATCTCTGTAGATTCAGTGCGGTCTGCTCAGAAAACAAACACTTTGCAAAATTTCTTCCTTTCTCTCCAGATTATTTATTTACCTTCTATTCCACTTAGCAGCAAGCGCAATCATGGTTATGTACGCTTACTCTGGACGGAACAGCAAAGGAATATAATAACATGCTCTTTACTACAACTCAAGTCAAATCTAAGAATTCATTCCAATCCGCCGAAGTCAAGTTTGGCACAATTTATTTTCCTACGACTTAAGTGAAGTCAACTGAGAGCGAAAGCGAAGGTGACAAATCTCGTTGTAAATAAGATTACAAAGCAAATCCTTTGAATTTGAATAGACAAACTTTATAAATTATTCAGCAGACTTAATAATATTTTATGGGAAAAATGAGTTAAGTAAAAGATAATAAATGTGATGCGTAAGCTTAGGACACTGCCTCCTTTCGGGTACTACTAAGAAAATTCATTGTGGTACAGAACTTTATACCTACAACAATCGTGTCCAGAGCCTGAGATCTACGTCCAGTCTAACAACAATGTTCTAAATAGTTCAGTACACTGCATAGATGTATTCTTTGTCAAATAAAATACGCTCCTCATATGGAAATCTCCTTCTCCTTATAAACTTAATAGAACAGAGTACAGTATGTGGCATCTTACAACAAGGAAGCTTGATTCTTGTTTAGATTGCCATGCCAAGATTTCTACAAGAAACCATATTTATACATAAGTATCAGTATCGCAGTGGGTTTACTTGCTTATGATATGGCAATACTTAAATAAATATGATTCCAAATATGTATTAAGTCCTACAGTGCAGTAGTGGCTAATACCTATATTAATTTCAAATTGCGAGAATGCTATATGGTCCTAATACTAAAAACTATTAGTGAGGTATTTAAATATATTTACTGACATTTTTTACAAGCTTACCTATGTAACTAGCATAGATTATATTATTTAACAGCCTACTTACTTGCATAATAAATATAACTTGCTACGCATAAAGGAATGTATATTTTTTTACAGCTAAAAACTCAAATCCTTTAGTTAAATCCCACACTCGATCATCTTATTGTTATGTTCTGCTATATGTATGTAGTATGTACGTACACCTACATGTAGTTTAGGTCCTGAAGAGCAAGTTATGTCTGTTTGTAGAGTCAAGAGTAGAGGAAGGTTACTAGTACAAATCTCAAATCACTCAAGTCAAGTTAAAAGTCAAGTCGGCAGAAGGATAATGAGGAAACGATAGAGAGAATGCCAATGAGGCATCAAGGAGTGCGATCCCTTCTCCCTAGCCTACTCCATGTGCAAGAACTTATTTTAGTCGGTTACTCTCTTCATAAATCATCTCCGTAGAGATTGTGAGAAAGAGACGCAGACGGGTTGGATGTTGGATGGATGGGTGCTCTTTCCTTAATGCTCACTCACTACTCACCTCACTAAGCTTTAGCATAGGTAGTAATATAAATATGAATACTATGCTTATATAAGTATCTATACTATCTTTCTAGATACTATTATACAGTATAAATGTAAAAACTGGTAGAAGTAAAGATATTTACAGATTACAAGAATATCATTTAAATTTAACGCTCCCATCATGATCATCCCAAGTTGAATTTAATAGAAGGCATATTGTATCAACTAGTAAAAAGTACCCAAGAGTCAATATACATGCTATATACATTAAGTACTACCTGAAGCACCTGTACTATGTGTATGGGTCAATGCAATGTTAGGAAATCACTATTTAGTCAAGTTTCACGTATACAGAGGAAGATATGACTACTATACCCATCGCCTTGATGTCGCCTATTCCATTTCATTTTATTCATTTGATCTGTTCGTGATATCAGAAACTAGTTTTAGCCCGCCCGAGTGTGCGAGGCTGGCTTATGTAATCGCAATGTCTGTCCGTGCGTCCGTCCGTGCGTCCGT